>JAPDSC010045755.1:656952-669191 GCA_026290005.1 Latrodectus geometricus
ATATATATATATATATATATGTGTGTGTGTGTGTGTGTGTTTCTTTAAAAATCTAAACAAAACAGCATCGATGCATATACGAAACAGCTAATCTAATCATAAACTACCTGAGCTTAGCCAAAGAGAGTTTTTCACATCTCGGAGACGTCAAAGTTTACAATGGTACATGAAATGGATGACGTCTCTGAGACCTCATTGTAGTCACATGGTTAAAGTCTACTTTAATGATAAATACATACGAATTGATATTGATGTAGATAGAAAATAGCTTACAAATTTTTAATTCACAACATAGAAGAAAAATGCTTAAAAAACTTAAATTTCAATATGGTTGACATTTTTTTTATCTAATTAAAGTTTCAAACGTTACAATAGTTGATTATTGTCTTATTTAAGATTTTGAGATATTTTAATTTCAATGTAAAATTATTAAACAGAAAATCTAAATTTATTTATTATGCAATTCGTACTTAATTTTTTATGAGATGGCTTTCAAATATTTTATTTTAATTTACGAAGAAATATTTGCAATAACAAAGAACAATACATCAACAAGAATCTATGGGCCAAACAGTGACACAGTTACAATTTTAATACAATGTCTGGGATTAGATAAAGTTAGCTTGAAGAAACAAAGACAATCTTCTTAAATAAGCCAATTTATATTTATTTAACCATCAATATTTTATACTTATTTAATACATATTCACAATTTCTATAAACATATAAATTGTAACTAAATGTAATGATAAATATTTCAACTAACATCAATTTATAAAACCAAATATTTTCAACTGAATTTTTGAATAATTTTTATACTAAAATACACCAGGAAAAGCTTGGATAGAAAACAACAATATTATAATTTAGTAATGAAATAAAATCATAAAAATGCAGTTTTTGTTAAAAATTCTATTTTTGTAATATTTTGATTCACAGTTTACGTTTTACTATTTTCATATAAAAAACAATATCAAGTTATTTAGTAATATAAATAAATCTGTAATATTTGTATGTCTCTATAGGAACGTAAAAACAAAATTGTGAGAAGGTTTCAAATAGTTTTACTGACTTACACTGAGTTGACTTCTAAAATAAGCATCATTAAAACATGACTTATATGTTTAAGTTTGCAAAATTTATTTTTAATGTAATTAGCTTGCAAAAAATGAATTACTATATCATTATGAAATACATATTAAATAGCATAGTTTAGTTGTATTGATTGGTTTTTATTTTTCCATAAAGTTTTGGAAAAATTTAGTGATGTTTCGTTATGATCTTAAGACCATATGATCACATTATCTATTTTCCTCCAACACAGTCAATATATTAATCCTTATCGAGAATTACAACTTATTTGTAAAAATTAAAATATGAAAAAATAATTACACACACATATTAATTAAATGTATGCGTTTGTATGCAATTGATGTAAAATTTAATTGTATTTACAATATTTATGAAATGAAACATTCTTCTGTTTGCATATAAATTTTATCGAGAATTAATATTTCTAATTATAAATTACATTCAGTCAAATAGTAATGATTTAAAAAAAATGGAAAGTATAAAAACATAGGTGAAGAAACATTAATATTTTGCGAATAATTTTCTACTAAACATATTATGCACTTATGTTTTTTAATTATTGTTTGTAAATATATTAAAAAATTCACACACATATAACTTTAAATCTGAAAATTTAAATATATCATATAAAAATGAATTTAACCATGTAATATGCTAAATTTTATTACCCTTTTGTTCAAATGTTTTCTTAAAAAATTGTATTAAAAGAAGAAAGTAAAGCTATGAAATGAAATGGAGTATTTGATATTTTTATAAATTGTTTGTATCCAAAGTTAAGGAAATTATTTGATAGAATTTAGTTTATTGGTATCAAATGTTCTTTTTTAGAATAAGGTGTATTTTTTGCTAATAAAATAAAACTATTTATTTGGGGAACTGTTTTATATTTCATAAAATTTATTTGTAAACTCTCAAAAACAAAATGCTTAAATAGCTGTTGCATTCCAAAAAATTCTCAACAAGCCTATGAAACTAATGTCAAAATCAAAAATATTAAAGTACATACTTTATTAAATGAATGATCAAAGGTTAGGGAGAATATATTTAGTAAAAATCTCTTTTTTTTCAAATATGTTCTAAGAAAAGAGTCATTAAAAACACATTAGAATTTTCCGAGCACAGTGATAGCAAGTTTTCCGTACTGATAATAAAAAGAGATATTGTTCTGCTCTAATGGGTTTCAGATGATGTGCTTATCATTTAACCTTAGACACTGTAAAGTCTTTCTTGGGTAGTCTTCTAAAGTAACGCAGAAATCTTTCATATTCATAAAAGCTGTCTTTGATGAGTCATTTTGCCTAGCTTATACAATAATATATTTAATTCTTAGCTTAATTAAACACATTTTGCACTAAAAAGACTTTATAACTTGCTATAAATAAAAATTTAAGTAATTAAAAAAATAAATTACAATTTTCTATGAAATTGTTGGAATAAAATTTTAATTATTGGTATTGTATATATATATATACATACATTATAAATTTATAAACATACAGTTATATATATATATATATATATGTATATAAATTTATAAATATATATATATATATACGTTTGTGTGTCTTTTACAGTTTAGTTTTAATTTATTTTCTTAATGTATTTCACTGATCAATCATTGTTTTTTTTCATAGATACTTATATAAATTTGCTTAGAATTGAAATTAATTTTCATAATTTCAATATAAACTCACATGGTATATATATATACTATCATTTATAAAATACAGGAAAACTAATCGTGAAATCTGCAAAAATGTCTCCATAACGAATAATTCTGTTTTTAAGTAATATATATAATTAATAGTAATATTTCTGCCGCCTACTCCGTCCAGTGGTCTGCGTGCCTGACTGTGGATAGGGTGGTCTTGGTTCGAATCCCGGTTTCGGCATGGATGTACTTTCGCTTTCTCTTTCTCTTCTTGTCTTTGTCCTTTCCTTGCATGAATGGAGTAGAAATGGTTGCCTACCCTATAAACGGGTACGTATGGTATGTGTGCACTGAGGAAATTGGACTCACTCCCAATTGCGGCTCAGTTGAAAAAGTGGAGCAACGGACACATAATGCCAGTATGGCTGGCACTCGACAAAAAAAATAGAAATATAACTATTTTTAATAATATCAGTTGTCGAATTTTACAAAAATGCAATAACTACCAGAAAAGTTACTATTTAAATAAGCATTAAATTATTCATGCAAATGAAAATAATTGAAACTTACATATTTATATAGGGACAATACGCACATTTCAGTCATAAGTCAGCAGATAAACTACTTATACCAGATATTTCAAAGCATTAATAAAGGCTAAAGAACATTTCTAAATTGAAATAAAAAATATGTAATGAAAAAAATGCAAATGATATGCCGTTGTTGATAATGTTCATCTCAATCTATAATAGAAATAACGGAATATAAATAACAGGAATATATATAAATAAATAATAACTAGAATTTAAATAATAGGATTGAGGAAGTCAAACTCGAAATATAAGTCCACTAACCTTCAAAAAGTTGAAGACAAGAAAAGGATGTGAATATAAATTTCTTTCCAAAGAAGATTCACACATTTTAAGATATATTTTGCAGAAGCTTGACGTTGTTGGTATTCTGGACAGAGGGAATAAGATTTTACTCTCTCTGAAAATATAAGCTTTTATATAGGTGGCCAGAATTCAGACATGTAAAACTGATGCAGGTTTCTCTGTCACTTGGGAATGGTAGTGATAGGCTTGTTTAGTATTCCTTAATACATTTTTTAAAAGCTTGAATAGAAACATTTATGAGATAAATGCCATAGAAGACTATGAATTCGAAATAAAATGTACAAGGGGAAGTTCTTATAAGATATATTCAAATACTAAGTTTTGGAGTTAAATCTAGCTTGTACTACAAAAAAATTTGAAGAAATCCTACCAAAAATTGAGCCAGAATGAATTTGACATTATTAAAAGTTTTATTATATGGTGTTTATACTTCCATTAATATATAATTGCATTGCTCAAGATCTTAAGGTAGGAAAATATTGAATTTTGGGATATATACAAAACTATTCATTGTCTCAGCTGTATCTAAAGGCTAACACATGGATCTTTTGATTCATTTATTTAAATATAAGAAAAGTTCTTCTCCAAAAAGCAAGGCTATATTTTTCCCCCTTATACATATTTTCAACATTTTTTATTACTAAACTTTGATACTTTTGCATGGCCATAATGGCAACCTTTGCATTTCAATGGTTGTTATAACACGGAAACATAAATATATGTTTTCTTTATTTTGAAACTTAGACATTCATGTCTACATCACTAAAAATAATAAAGGCTATTTTACATAAGGCACTTTTTACGCATTTTGAATACAGGGAATTCGATGATTTATTAAATATATATATTACAGATAATAGCTTTTATAAGAGATTATATAAGCTTTTTAAATTTGTAAAATACGTATTAGTCTCTCTTAATAAACTTTTGATTAAACTAAGTAATTGTGAGTAATTATGAATTGAAAAATATATATTTATCAATTTCTAGATAATGTGGTCAATTTTAAAGTAATTTTTATGTTTAGTTTTTGTTATTTTAAACACAATGTAAAATACAATAAAGTTTAATGTACACCACTATTCATTAATATTATAAATTATTTTTATTGCTTTTAATTAGATAATAAAAGACAAATTATATGGTTGTTTAAATATTATGTTTGAAGCAAATAGAAGTATTTAAAAGTATTGGATACATTATTTCGCTGTTCAGATAGTTTACTTCAATAAATATTTTTATTTTCATTACTCATTCTTTAATAGTTTATTAATTAATTGTGTTATAGTTTCATATGAAATTAATAATAATAATAATAACCTTAAATATAAATGTGATAAAATTAAAGGAAGTTAAAAAGTGTTATTCTATGAAACAACACATTATTAATCATAATCTTACGAACTTTACAAGTTAACTTAAATTAGGCAAAAACATGTTGTTATGTGAAGCATTATTATGGGGCAGCTTAATCATATAATGTAAGCATTTTATTGAAAACGTAACATAGGATACACTTTTTCAAAAGACATAGAAAAATATGAGTATATACATAGAAAAATACACACCATCTACGTTGAAATATATTTTCATGTAACATAAAATACATTGTAATTTTCTTATATATATATATCACAATATAACTTTGTAAATTTCTAAAAATGTTTGCAAAATTTTTATTCATGAATAAAAACATTATTAATTTTTTTATCCGTTTATACACATATGCGTATGTGTGTGTATGCGTTTGAGTGTGTGTTAAAAAAAATAGAACTTATTTATTCATAAATATAATTAAAAATTGGAAAATGTCAGTTATATATAGTTAAAGCATAATTTACTTATTAAGCATTTTAATTCATTAACTGTAACATAATTATTAAATTAAATGCTTCGCTTATAAAATTTTACAAAAATATTTTTTTTCTTATGCACCAAACAAAGTTTGTTAATATTAAGTTACTTAATTTTTGAACATTTTAAGATTAAAAGTTTCTCGATAAATTAAATATTTAAATATTCTTTAATATGCATGAATGACAGTGTAAAGACTGGAAATTTAACGAATTAAGGTGATGATGTAACTAATAAATAACATAATTAATCACTGTCAAATTTAGAGTCATCGTTTTTTATGCTTCTCATTGAAGATATTTTTCAGCAAAATTATTTCGTAGATTAGAGAAAAGATTTTACGTAAGATTCATCTTCAGCTTTATTAAAACAGAGTTTTTGAAGCACTCAAGATTTTCTTGTAAAACAATTTTCTCGTACTCCTAAGAAAATATCTAAATTATGCGATGAGAGAAAATACTGTTTTTTACTTTATATCTGGAAATTGTTGAATAATTTATTAATAACGAAGAAGATGAATCGATGAAATGACTATAATAGGATATAATGACTGTGAGCACTTCTTCCTCTTTATCATAGTTAAATTGATATTGTTTTTAATTATTTTACATATTTGTAGTGCTTATTTATTAACATATTTGTAGTATTATTTTTTTTTACATATTTGTAGTGCATATTACAAAACATTTAAAAATTTGTATATTCTAATGCATTTTATCATCGCATGTTTTGTTAGAATTTCTAAATTGAATAAATTACTGTACACATTTTATATAAATATTCCTTTCGTGGCAAACAAAAAAATACTATGCATTTATTGTTGTTTTAGAAGATCTTAAAATTAGGATTTTTTTACAAGTGTCATAAATAACAGAACATTTAAATACACATTATAATATAATTATATAAAAACATTTTATAAACATTAAAAGAAACATACATTGTTTTAATAACGAAAATGAAATTATTAACAAATATCAATGAAAATAGCTATACTGTGTTTAATAGAGACACATTTAGGAATTCTTAAGTGTGCCATTTAAATTATGGTGTGTAACATCAAAAATCTAAAAGACTTCATTGATTTCAATATTTTTAATATTTTTTTTTTGAGATTTTACCTAATTTCCAATGTAACTATTTAAATAGAATTAAACTGAAGTTCAAAAGTAATCAGTATGTGGTTTCTAGTTGATATATGGAAGAAATCTTTTTTTATTAATCCTAGATATTATTATAAAAATATTCAAGAAAAACGTTTCTCTTTAAACTAGAAGTTATTTGTGGTTTTAAGATCTGCTTGAGAGAAAAATGTTCAGAATATGCATTATGTTTTACTATCAGTTTTATTTTCTATGTTTAATTTTATTTCTTAAGACGTTAAGAAATAAAATTCATTTATTTTTTTCTTACTAGAGATATAAACTCAATTACAATGTAATAAGATTATGTGTAACCAGTTTTACAATACAAAATTGTGCCATTTCAGACAGAAGTTGTGATATATATATATATATATATATATATCTTTTTCGATTAGTTCCCTGATGTACAATATAATTTTCTAAATTTAATTGAAATTTCAGTTGTATTTTATTTTTTCTGTTACATTAATTTATAAATAATTGCGTTTTTATTCTAATGTTTACTAATCATAATGTTTATTCATTGTGATGTAGCATTGATAAATTGATTGCAAGATTAAATTTTCTTCTACTTTAAGAATCCAGAAAATACGTTCACAAAAATTATCTTTACTGGCTTTCATGGCATTGAAACTAATAGGAAATACGAAACACTAATCTTAGATCGCAATTATACTTAGCCAGATTTTGTAATGCCTTGTTTTCAAAAGTGTTTACATTCTACGATTTAGAAATTAAATACTTTATTTTTATAATTAGAATTTTACAAGTGGAATTTTATGATATCTGTTTACCTAAAATTATAATTTGAATTGCAGACTGTTACATTTAAGTTTGAGAGAAATTTTTCAGCAAATGACTCATTATAAATCTAATCTTTTGTAATACTCTAATGATAAAAACAATTTCAATAAGAGAGCGAGAAAATATTAATTAATATATTTCAATACTTACAACAATATTCAAAAGAGAATTACATATTCTATTACAAATTCTGTAACAGAATATGTATTTCTCTTTTGTTTGTCTAATGTTTAGAAATTAACTATGAAGATAGCACTACACAGAAAATTTACAAGTGCCTTTAAAGTGGCTTCACGCAAAGAATAGTAATTTATTCAAGTTCTCTGGTATTTCTCTTAAATCTTTGTGATATGTTAAGGATAACCTTTGAATAAAATAAAATAAATATATTGAAGTCTTCTTTTTTTAATAGTTTATCCCTAAACATTATTTTCCCACTACATGGTATTATGCAATTATTTATTATCAGTTAAGGCTGTAAAATATTGGTAAAATCTATGAAAAATAAATTAAATTCTAAAATCGCATTACAAATTTGATGCAATTATCGTGCTGATTATTTTCTCAATTAAAATATTTTATATTTTTTAGATTTTAATTATTTATTAATCTTTAGATTACAATTTTTGTTATAATTACGTTTTATTTTGTGAACAGAATTCTAAACATTTCTGAATTGAAAAAAATAAATTAGAAATGAATTTTTGTTAATTTTCTTCAGATAACTATCTTAAGAAAATGAATAATCAATAAACAGCATTTATATGATAATTCCCTGGCAACAATTGTACTATTACTAATGAAAACTATTTTCTAAGAAGCCGTTCTATTTTCAATATAGTCTCATTAATGGCCATGCGTTACGTCATTGCTTTTCAAAGCTTGACACATTTGCAATATTTATACTTTTAGTAATACAGTTTCGATCCATAAGCAAATTTAAACTAGCAAAAGATATTATTGTGTCCTAAAAAAGGAAAAAAATCGTTACAGTAAATGAAATAATGTCTGCGAAACATATTGGAAAAACTAAGTGTTTTCAGAGAAAAACCTTTTTGTCCAGAGTTTTTTTTCTAAGGGCACAAAGAAAACAATCAACCTTATGAACTAGCTGTTTTATTTTTCACAATTTTTTTTTTACCATACGTTCATTATTGTGCATGCAATTTTAAAATAAATACACAATTTGTATCTTATTCTCAAGTTGCGATTGATAATAATTTTTTTTTTAAAATAAGAATATATTA
This sequence comes from Latrodectus geometricus, assembly GCA_026290005.1. Taxonomy (NCBI): domain Eukaryota; kingdom Metazoa; phylum Arthropoda; class Arachnida; order Araneae; family Theridiidae; genus Latrodectus; species Latrodectus geometricus. Next base: position 665,642 of record JAPDSC010045755.1, read on the forward strand.
TGGTATTCTTCAAAATATTTAGCAATTCTTTTTGTTATTTCAGTTTATATTTTTTAACCATTTAATCAAAGGAAAACTTTGCTAATCAAAAAATTATGCTGTTAGATCTATGCTTCTCCAAATCTGGTCGAAGAATAAAAACTATTATTTCTATAGCTAATAAAAAATGCAATTTCATTAGAAATGTGTTTAATAGTTAATAAAGTAATTACTGTCATATGTATGGTTCAATTTCAGGTGTGTATTGCTTTCAGTTTTTTTAATAATGTTTTTTCAGTGTAAACACTGTACTTTTATTTTTTCTAACATGTATTATTATTAATTAACATATTACATAACATATTTACTTATTTTCTTTTTATAAGCAGCTCAGAGAGTATTTCATTAAGAGAATTTTACACTCCTCTCATACCTTTAATTGATTGCCAAACATATCTCAACTAAAATTTATATTTAAAAAAAAAAAAAACCCACTAAGAAATTGTTTGTCTGATTGTTTAAGTAATTATTCCTAAATTTAAATTATAAGTACTCTTGTAATTTAAAAAATTAACACTTAAATATCCTTTTCTATGCAATTAAATGAGGTTATTTTATTCCAATATTTTAATCCAACTCAGTTTATTTTTAATAAAAAATTAATGTATGAATAATACAATGTTAATAAAGGGAAAATATAATTTCACATCATATATTTTCATTAGAATATAATTTGATTGCTGTTAATGAAAAAACAAAAGATATAGTATAAAATATTGATTCATAATATCATAGTGTTACATTTAAAAAATTAAACTATTAACAATTTATTTAACAGAAAAGGTAGAATTTTATTTTTATATAAATGATTTGTTACAACTAAGAAGAAAAAGGAATCGATGATATCAATTATTTAAAGTGTTATAAAGTATTCTTTAATTAATTAAATTACATTTTTTTAAATTTTTAATCCATTAGTCTCAAAAATGGAAAAAAAATATGTAAGTAATTAGTTTTTGAGAAGATAAAAGAGAAACTGTAGATTGGTTGAAAATCAAAAAAAGTTTATTTTGCAATTTCGATGGGGAATATTGAGCACTAAAAATCAGCAATTAATTTGGAATGGTAAATGACGCCCTAAGTATTTTATAATTATCTGGCTTATTCTCATAGATGCTGCATTAAAATTACCTCATTTAATAGATTTTTTAGATAAATTTCATTCCTTATAATTAATGAATTAGTATCGGAAATAAAAACAACTAAAACTTTGTGTCACCATTTATTTCACTTTTCAAAAATGTTGAGAACAGAATGTTCTCTAACGTGAAACAAAAATCTTTATTATAAATGACTGCAAAAAAGTTATATAGCTTAATTACTTAGATGTTTGTAAGTCTATCACAAATATAAATTAAAGTTCAATTCTGAAATGCTTGAGTAGCTGATTTTATTACATTTCATGATGATATTCTAGGTGTGTTAAATTAAAAAAAGGGTAAAGATTTTAAATTGTTATGTGCATTCAAATGTCTTTAAATTATTTTGAAAATATTCTCATACATTTTATAAATGTCTTGAAATAATTTATTGAAATGTTGATTTCTCTGAATATCTCTAAATTAATTCTATTTACCCATCTGAATTCATTCAATTTTTAATTTTATATCATATGTTTATTGGTAATTAAAAAAATCATATCATTCTAGAAAATTGTAATTAATTTATAAAATTATACTTATTAGGAAACACGAAACTCATTTTGAAACAGAACATGAAAAAATATTAAAGGACTACAATTTAATCAGATATAAATAAAAATATATATAATATCTAGAAATAGATAAAAATGTTTTAAGCAGCCATGTTTTTTTTTTTTTTTTTTTTTTTTTTTTTTTTTTTTTAAATGAAATTTTTGCACATCTGCTTTAAGTAGATATCATGAAATTGCCTACAAAATTATCAAGAATACTGATAAAATGCGTTCTAAGCTATCCGGTTAATAAATATGCATTTATTTACTTCAAACACTAATGCATTTTGAATTAGTTCCATAAGATTTATATCAGAAGGAAATGTAAAATATCTCCTTAACATATTTTAACACTGCGAAGTAGACACCTAGAAAGAAGGCTATTTTAAGAAATTTTAGCTTTCACCCCATAAATTGTCTTTAGGGAGAACATTTTATAGATAGAGAGCCTTATACACATTTAAAAAAGGAGAAAAGCGAGGGAAAAAGCATATATTACACGTGAGACGGACGTGATTTAAGACAGATGCACAACATCCTTCTTCTCTTGTTTAACACTAGACTGGATTAAACACAGGGAATTATGTTCCGAAGAGCTACGTCCTAGCCCAAGGTCTCACGGTAAGCTCTTTTCATTAATAAATTGCCTAATTTTAAGCTTATTCTGCATAAGACGACCTGCATGACGTATAGCACTGTTATCTTTAATAAGAAAGTATCTCTTATATTGCTTCAATGCAAGATATGACATGAGATCTTAATAACATACAGATTAAATATATTTTGGAAATCTTTTTTTTGTTAAGATTAACATTCATGTTCATCATTCTATCTGTGCTGATTACAACTCCACCATGACTCTAGTTACCAATAATGTGACAATCATCACAAGAATGTGTGATTGTTTTACCTGCCACCTACTCTTCATATCATGAATTGTTCCACTTTAATAATAAAAACAAACAATTGTAAACAAGTTATGACAATTAAATTGTTTTTTAATGATTCAGGAATTAGTTTGTGTTACATTGAACTGCGTGCATAAATCTAATCTGAGGAAAGCTATTTTAAATTGCTTAGATTGTTTTAATTTGGAAATGCCATTTTTTGCGAAAAGGTACTGTCTTTACAGCTGATGAGATGTTCCTATCTTGTTCTGATGAGTAATTATAAGAATATATTGGTCATCGTTTAATTAAGTTGCACAGAAAATTTCCTTGGAAGACTACCAAAATTCTGTATTTTTTACAATTGATTTTACTGCGTTAAATAACATTCATTTTCACTCCAAAATTATGACAAATCCATTTGTTTGCACTTGCCCAGATAGCAAACAACGTCCATTGTACATCCCTCGGACATCCAAAACATCCATATTTGATCCTCCGACGTCTTGGATGTGATTTGGACGTCCCCTGGATGTTCTTTGAGAAAGTCCTCAGGACAGCCTTATAAAGCTCTTCTAAGTATGTCGTTTTATGGATCTGTTTTGGACGATCTGTTGATAAACATCCTGAAAAGGTTTTTTTACATCCTTTTTTGGTTTTTCTAACAAATGATCTGAATGCGTTTTTTTATTTACTTATAAAATTAAAAAATCATATCGATTTGTTTATAAATGTAAATAATTTTGTGCTACATTGTATTTAGTAAATAAAATAAGAATATATTCTCATTTTAATTAGTAGAAATCACCTTATGTAAATTTTATGAATTTTTGTGCTATTAAAGATCTTGTCGTTTATTTCATCATAATTATAAACAAAGATATGTGTAAAAACAAAAGAGTATGTTTGGCAAAACTATATTTTTTTGAAT
>JAPDSC010045756.1:3629-17481 GCA_026290005.1 Latrodectus geometricus
TTTCCTTCCATAATATGGTAAGCCATATTATTTATGGATATTTAAAAGGAAATCCTCTTTTTTAAAATAACAATGATGCGTTTTTCTTTTAGTTAGATGGCATTAATTATGTGTATTAAACCAATGCTAAAAATTTTATGGCTAAAAAGAAATTAAATCAGAAACTATTTAAATTATAACATTTTTAAAAATCAAATGTTTATTTTAAAAAAAATTCAAATTATTTTTAGCAACTTCTTAAATAAAAAAAAATTTAAACCAATATGTTCAAAACAGAAAACAATAATTATTGCCTTCTAGACAAATACTTTAAAATATATTTCATCTCTTTTTTAAATTTTCAAATTTTTTTTGGCAACAAATAAATGAAGAAATCGGAAACAAGCGTTTGCATCTCATTTGCGGTCTTATCGTTGCACGAGTATAAAAATGAGAATTTATACTGCTTCGCAGAGTTAAATCATCATTAATATCCCTCAAGTTTCCCCTCTCATAATTAATATTCCCTTTTCTCCTCTTTTAACAAATTGCTCTATCATCAGCAATGTCCGCGAAATATGAAAAGAACATTTTGCTAAATATTTTTTTCAAACATCTGTATAATATCGAGCTCATAATTGCTCAGTGTTCCAATGATAGTTAATGAGCTTTCATTACGCCATCCGCTTATTCTTCACTTTGTGGAAATAATTATTTTCTACTCATGTCAAAATGGCGTGAATAATTCGACTCTCATTCGCTCTGTCTTGTGGGATTCCCACTAATATACGCGATTTCTTTATAATAAACTTCCCACTTAAAGAGTCTTTGTGTATAAGTCTCTTGTCTTTATGTGTAATATTCTTTTTATAATTTTAACTATTGCGTGTATTTCCAACAAAATAATCAGAGTAATTTTATATTCTCTTTATTAATATTTTCAACTATAATCAAGTGATTCAAATTTAAATTTAATATTAAACAAACTCAAATTTTAAGTAATGTTAAGAAATAATTTATAGAGAATTAAAATTATTAAAAATTAGGCACATATGTGTAACAAATGAATTGATTTCTCAATTTTTCCTTGAATATGGGAACAGGAGGAAATCTTATTTAAAGTTTCACTTTTTTTCTCATCTTAATTATATTAAAGGTATAAATAACGATGTTTAATGTGGTGTGAATTTTAAATATTATAATTTAATTAAGTTTCCTTTTAAAGCTGATATTATATAGTAGCTGATATTTTGATATAAAGTACCTCTTATACAGTTTTATAGTATTTATGGTTAAGGATTAACGATAATATACTTAATTTTTATATAATTTAAGGTTAATAACTCCTTAATGAATAATAATTTTTAGGATTAATGTAGTTATTTAAATTATAAAATTTATTATATATCTCTCAAAAAACCTAACTCCATAAATCAAACATAACAAGTATCAAGTAAAATGAAAAATTAAATAGATTTTTATGAGACTATCATTAAAAATAATTGTAAATGATAAATTTTAAAGTAAGTATTATTTTAGTCTGAGCAAGAATTAATTAAAATATGCATAAATTTACCGATTTTATCAGGGAGGAAATTAAATATTGTTTCAATACGAATTTTAAAATTAGCTTAAAAATAAGATTTGATCATAATAATCTTAAGAACATTTTTCAAAATCTTTTATATTTCTTCATATTACTATTATATTAAATCTGTAATTTAATATGTTTCTTCACGTTTATTATAGTTATAATTAAAATATTTGTTATTTCTAAAAATGAACTTTTAAAACATTTTTAAATTGAAAAATAATTTATATTTTGGAAATTATATAAATTGCGTACCAGTGACTGATGAATAAAATCTAATATTATGAATAAAATAATTTGTGCGTAAGACAAATTTAATATTTTCTTTTCTTTAACAATAAAAAAATGTAAAGTCATAATTTATGTTTCTTTAAAACTGAGTTTTAAGTTTTTCTGCTTCATGGTATTATTAATGAACTGCTCAAATCTGATTTTCTCTTTTTGGTAAAATTATTTTTATCTATTTATGTAGTCACCAATATCAACAAATTTTTTTTACGAAATAATACTTAAATATGTATTATTTTGTAAAAAGAATAATGGAATTTAATGTTAACCTTTTTATTTAAACATCATTATTTAAATAAATTATTAAAAACTAAAGACAACAATTATTTTCCTATTAATAGTAACATGTATAAGCAAAATTTTTCTAGACATTAAATACGTATGAGTTTGATAAAGAAAATATTTGTCTGTGTGTGTGAGGGAGATAGAGAGATTTAATTTAACAAATTTAAATATTCTATTTTGGAAAAATAGATTTTCATGCAAATGTCTTCCAAAATGAGATTGAAATATTCATGTGCATTTTTGATAGTTTTATTTAAAAATATGTGTTTGAAACATTTTTTATAGAAGCTTTTAGGGATCTCTGTATTTAAATGATATTTTATTCATGCAATGCAATTTGAGAATTTTCATACACATATATATTGATATTCTCATACACATATATATGATCAAATATAAGGGCTTTATAATAAATAGAAATTAGTTTATATATAAGAAATATTTTGTTTATTGTAATTATTCAATTAAACAAAACTTTTTTTTTTACTATCTCAAATGAGAAGAAGATTCATCTTATAACTATGGCATTCCACAGGGGTCTTGCAATTTTTTCCCTGTACACAGTGAGTACAGGTTTGTGATTGATGAGTATTCCACTCGATACTTTCTGTCACCAAAGGTCCTTATCAGTTCATCGTCCAGATCACAAATACAGTATGGACAGTCAAATGATAAACAGATGTGGAAACTGACCTGGGTAGGGCCATCTCAAAAGAAACTTTGAGGTTTAAGCAAAATAAGGAAATCAAAAAAGTTTAATTAACTGATGAATTCATATTTTGAATAAGTAAAGAGTTGAGCTTAATGGTCAAAATAATTTCTACAAACTCACCAATAAAATACAATTGTACAATTTTCCTTCTCTTTCTGATCTTAGTTAAAATGTTCCGCTTGTAAATAATTTAATATTATTACATAGTATTTTTATTTATGTTATTTTAGTTTTAAATCACAAAAAACTGTATGAAATATAGTTCCGAAATTTAACGATATTTGATAAATTAATCCATCAAATTTAATTTTAATTTTTGTACATTGGCATTGAAACATAAAATTTTTAACGTTTATGCGTAGACAACCCAAATAAATTTCACAGAATTCCCTTCTTTGGATAGAGTTATTAAATTTTAAATATTCAATGAAATGAAAGTTCCCATATTTATTTTGGAATTTGTAATGAAAATGTTCCTTTAAAGAAAATAAATTTTGAAAAGTAAATGCCAATATTAAGAATTTCCTAATAGTTTGTCATGTACATAAACTGTATTATTGAATTAGAAAATTATTGCTAAAATACAATCAAAAGACACGAAAAATTTCTTATTTACAGGAATAAATATTTGTAATGTCATTATATAGTTAGTAGTTTGCAATTGATAATTTTCATTATTATTTATTTAATTTAAATTCAAGAGCCGAAATGAAGATTAAAGAAAATCGATCTTCTTTTTGATTGGTTAGTTTTCAAAACACGTATTTATAATTTTCTTTATCTAGTTACTACTGAAGTACGATTGGAGTTATATTTATGCTGTTTTGTTATCTAAACCCGGTGATTTAAACTGATTTCATTTCCTTGCAGGTTATTTGGCATTAAGTGCGCGAGGTGTAATGTGAGCTTCAGTAGAAGTGACTTTGTGATGCGGGCGCGGAACAAGATCTACCACATAGAATGCTTTCGGTGCGTCACCTGTACGAGGCAATTATTGCCAGGCGACGAGTTTGCTCTAAGGGACGATGGGCTCTTCTGCAAGGCGGACAACGACTGCACTGTAGAGAAGAAAATCACACCCAATGGTCACACAACTAACGGACAACTTTCACCGCACAATGGAACCACAAATGGGACATCCCTACAAATGGCAGGTAATTCCTTTCCTTTACTTTATTTTTATCATTTCAAGTGTCGAGGATCTATCATATCTAATATTCACCGATTCTAAGCATTTTAAATAAATATACAACTTGTAATCAGTTTTAGATTAAATGCTTGTAGTTTGGTAAAAAGATAACCAATAATTTAAGGCCTTTTTAATCATCAAATTCCGTAATCAAAACATGTTTTCATGTATAAAAAATGTAATGTCATTTCAAAAAGGAATTAATTGTTAATAATTTTCAACAATCCATTCTGATAATTGTAATAATCATATATAAAAATTATTCTATTATCCTTGAGACTAATGATCTTTTGTATCTATACACTCAACTTTTAATAGAATAAACATAAATATTCATAAATAGCATTATCTAAAACTATCTAAAGCAGCGATATGTTCACTTTGATTTAAAAACAAAAACAATTACCTACCTAATCTGTTAAAGGGTACAACCTCTCTTAACAAAAGGCATATCTATCCTTTATAATTCTAGGAATATTTTTTCTTGAAAGTACTACTTCAAAAAGTCTAAAAAGAGTTTCCACATTGAATGTGAATGAAGACAAACTGTAATAATTTGATTTGATATGCAAATTGAATCTTGTTAATGATTATTTCATAACTCAAGTAAACATCATTAATCTTTGAATTAATTGCAATGTATAGTTTTTCTTTGTTAATTGTTATCAAAATTATTTTTAATTATTTTAATAGTAGCTATTGCTTATTGCTAATAAAAATATAATATCATAATAATCTATTTTAACAGAATTATTTCTGATCACAGTTAAAATAATTTAACATTTTATTAAAGAATGTTATTTTAAAAAATATTAGAAAATAAACTTTCATAAACAAGTTATTTAATAGAATCATTATATCCAGGTTTTACTTAAAAGGATTTGTACTTAAGAATCAAAATTTATTTTTAAGAGATTAGAAATATATTAAATTCTAAGTTTATACATTTAAGCATTAAGTTGTGATTCATAATTTTCAAGCAAATATTTTATCTTAAATAATACTGACATAATTGTTTCATTAAATTTTTCAGATACAATAACTTTTTGTGTTTTTTATTTATTAATCAGTCTGTATTATCATAATAGTTATTAGAAATATGTAAATATTGTCATATTGTATGGATATTTGCTAATAATTGTCAGTAAAGAGCCTTATTTTATACTTTGGATAAGACATTTATAGACATTCATTAAGAGAGCATTGTTTCATATACGATTTCTTTTATATAGTTTATTTCAATGTTCTTTGTTTTCAAATGAATTACGATGTAATAAAACAAAATAGATTTGCTATATGAGAGGACAACGTGAGAAAAAAGTTATTCCCATGTGCAATTTTTATGTTCTCAACCTTCTTCCACCACAGTTCATGAAAGAGTATTTAATCATCCACCTTCATTCACAAGTAGCACTTTGGTTTTTCACTCCTGGGTTATCAAAAGCCCCAAATTAGGCTCGGACACAGGGTGGTTGCGAGAGCTGAGCATGAATAGGCCCTCATTTGACACGGGGGTGGGAATGGAAAGGAAAAAACAGTATCTTTAAAAGGGCATCATCGATTATTAACGGACAATTATTATCCTTTCACACTTAGGGGGTCGATGGAACTGCTGAAGGAGGTGCGCTCTTTTGACAGACAGGGGTTTGTAAGGGGCGGGCTGGACTCACACGCGCTTGTGGGCGCGCCCTTTCGCGCGCCCTCAGTGACACATTCCCATGATCAGTGTGGGGGGATAACTGATGGAGAGTTAGAAAAGCAGCATGAAATGATCAATATGCCCGCATAGATCAACTTTGAAAATTATTTATTCAATTGTATGTATGAAGTGAGAACACAATAAAATGCTTTTATATTGAACTGCTTCGTAATTTTAGAATTTTATCATCATATCATGAGGAAAACAATAAAGAAACTAAACGTTTTATACCACAAATATGATATTTTATATGATTGGTATGACGCTCTCAAAGGAATATATATTTTATGCCTTAAAAATGCGTAGAGAAGAAAATAATATAAAAATGATGCGATTCAATGTTTCACATCTGTTATAGTATTTCCCTTCGAAAAATTTCTAAGGATATCATTTATATGCCTTGGAAAAGATGATAAAACACAAAACAATATTCTTATATGATATAAGACCACTTTTAGATCCATTTTTTTCTGCAATGATAATATAGAACTTCATACTATTTACTATATGATGATATCAAACTTTTCAAATAAGCGAGATTTAAGTAAGAAAATAAGATAATAGCTTACAAGATGAGATATTTTATTTTACGCTTATATAAATTTATATTTCTAAGCCGTAATATGTATCTCAATTTAGTAAAAAAGAAAGTAACTCGTTTCTAAAATTCAATGTTTTACTAAACAATACTCATTCAAAACAAAATAGAAATTTTGTTTTAAGAGAGCTATTTAATCACTTAAAACAAAATCTAATCCAATGACTATTGAATTGTTGTTAAATATTTCTCTGTTGGTGTTTTAAGAACAGAATATTTTTAAGTATTAAGTTTCATAAAAAAATATTGTTACTCGTAAATAAGATAAGAACTCATTCTTTCTTTCATAAAACATTTAGTTGCTGTGGACGCCAAAATGAATAAAGAAAATAGGTTTAATTTTTCAGATTAAATACTAATAATGTGTTACTTTGCATTAAAAATATGCGAATAAACAGTATGATCACTATAAAAAACAATGTGTATGTATGTATACATAATTTTACATAAATCACTATCAAAGTAAGAATTAATTTAATCTACAGTGAAAATTTCATATGATTATATTTTCTCTTCCTTATGTGAAAATTATAATTTGTATTTGAAAAAGGTTTAAATTATATTTTATTTTTTTCAAATTAATTTAAAAAACTTTTATCTACAAATTTCTTTGGCATTTTTAATAAAAAAATAAGAATCTATAGCAAAAAAAGCTTAAAAATATCATCTTTTTATTAAAACAATTTTCTAAACTAGTAGAATTGTATATGCTTTTAATGCAAAATATTTATGAATAAATCACAAACTAATTTAAGTAAAGTTTGCATTTGTATATTCATCTGAAATTGCACTGTGGAATTAGGTGATATAATATGGAATACTCAAATGACTAAATAGATTCTAAAAAAACACTATTCACTAAAATTTTATGCTACATTAATGAATAATTGTGGTGAATTCGGTTGAAACCATGGAACACTTACTTTTTATAACATACAAGGTTTTTTTACGTTTAAATTATGTATTAACTATTTCAGTTTCTAATCCAACAACAAAACATGTTTAAACCTTATTAGCACTTCCAATTAAAATTCTTTAAGTAACGATTGATATCGAAATGTATCTGATGAATTATTAGAAACTGTGCACAAACTGGCATTACTGTAAATGACAGTTTACTTAAGTTTTTAATTGGCTTGGTAAGAAATTATTGAATTATCTGTTGTTATTGTTGTAATTGTTACTATACCATTAGCAGCAAATATTAATGTAGAGTGATTAGTCTAGAATTCTTAGCATTTAAAATTTTTATTAGTCTTAGCTGTTAGAAGCAGCCCTTAGCTATTTAGAAACTTGAATAGTACTTAGAAATAATTTTTTGATAATGTAACAAAAATAATGCCATAATTTTGATGTAAGGAAGCCTCCAAATTTGAATACCTATAAAACTGAAAGGTGATTTTCTTAAATAATGAAATTGTTTTTCAGTTGTATAAGTATTCAAATTCTTATCGTATAGGTACTTAAAACTATTCACTTTTTCGTATAGGTTCTGCATCGAAAAAGGGAATATTTTTAAAAACTTAATAATGACTCATTTAAATTAATCTGAACAGTCTGTTAGGTAAGAACAGATAATTTTATAAGATTGTTAAATAAGAAATCTCTTTTCTTCACATCACTTTTAATACTATCTTAATCAAAGAAAACATACATGAAAAATACTCAAGATAAATTTTTGTACCCTTGATATATTCAGTACTTTAAAAAAGCTTATGTTAAAATGATGTATTCATTTAGAATGAAAAATTAGTTTACAAGTGAATTCTAACCATTACATTTGTGAAAAAGTTTATATAATTGTTGATGTTTTTGTTTTTCTTATTTGATCATTTAGTGAAAAATATAAATGCTATTTGCATTCTTTTCATGATATCATGTATGAAAATGATTCTCTAATTTTTAACGGTAGATTCAGGATTCTATCCTGTATCTTACAGCATTATGCAATTAGGAAAAATAAATAATAAAAATATTTATTTTAAAACCATTTATTTCTACTTTAGTGCAATCTGAAAAAATACAAATATATGCCTTTTAATAAATTTTTTAATCCTCAACCTGTAAAATGTTTAACAATTTTTCTCCTTTTAATTACACAAAAAATTACAAAAAAAGGTCTAATGAATCTCCTTTTATTACGTAAAATAATTTACACATCTTTTTGATATCATGAAAATTATTTTTTTCTCTTGCAATTTCTTTGAAACTGTGTCCATAAAACAAGGAATATTATAAATTCCTCGCACTTTTTAGAACTGTTCCGTTATGCTGAAAATAAGAAACTAATAGAATACTTTAATATACTTTTCTTTATAAACAATATTTACTATTACATAAAACTATACATAATCTCATATGATACTGCTGTGTACAATGCAATCTATTTCACTTTAAATAAATTGACATAAATTGTTAACAAAAACAGATCATCTTACAGATGAGCTTCAAATCTAAAAACATAAGTAAAATAAATATATCAGATAATTATTAAAGTTTACAGAAATTCAAAAATACATTTGTCCTTCACTTATCCAAACTATGTTTAAAAGTTTTCACTACAAATATAAAAAATGAACAAATAAATTCATATAGAAGATGAAGAAAAAGAACAATAAATTTATAAGTAAGGAAAATGAACGTATAATTTAATTTTAAACACCTGAATTTTTATAAAACACTGAATTGAAATATAAAAGGAGGTAATCTATGCTCCCATGCGCTTTTAAATTTATGGCAAATTAAAACTAATTTTTCCTAATTTTCTAGAAAGAGACGAAACATGTATTTGATTCATTTGGTTATATGAACAGATGGAGTCTTGGGAAATTAATTTAAAGTAGAATATAATAGAATTTGAGAATACTTTAATAATTTAATTTCAGTATAATTTTAGATGAATAAAACTGAAATAATATGATAAAATAGTAAAATATGTTTAATGCTTTTAAGTGTAGGTTTTTGTTGTCTTTTAATGTTAGAACAGTATCATATAAATAATGACAACATTGATTTTTTTTATATAATAAAATCTTGATTTAAGCAAGAAAATCAAACACTTATTTATGGACGAAATTGGAAAATAATAAAAATATGATTTAAGTATTAATAAAGAGATATATCTCTTTATTAATGATATGTTTAATTAAAAAACTATACAACGTCTATAGACGTTGTATAGTTTTTTAATTAAACATATCATTAGAAAATTAGCAAAAAAATTTATAAAACGCAATTATTGACAAATATGAAAGTAAAATCACTTAGATGACTGAAATTTTTGCAATGTATTCACAACGTTTGTTCCATCGATTTATGAAATATTATAAATTATTATTAATATTTATAAAAATTTAAACTATTCTCACCAGTAACCGAAAAGTCAGGAATGTGATTTTAAATAAGAAAAAATTTAAATGAGAGTGTTAAATCCAATCGAAAATTAACAATTAATATTGTAGAAGATCTAACTCTACAAAAAGGACCAACTTAGAAAATTTAAAGTATTAAAATATTTTCTCTTCTCATTAAAGAAATTAAAGAATAAACTTAAAATTTTACGAGCCAAATTTACTGCAAATCTTCCCTCAGAGTTATAAATCCATACAAACTAGTTTCTGGCTTTTACGATTTTCCAAATAGAAAGGTGAAGCAAATTTAGCCTTCAACTTTAAACTTTTTAGTCACTTTTTTCTTTTCTTTTCTTTCTTTCTTTCTTTCTTTTTTGAAATACAAGGTCAGCATATATAATTACCATTGACAAATTAGGATCATTCAAATAAAAAAAATTGCAGTTAAAACAAAGCGTACTAAGAAAGAAAACCAAAACTGTTTAATATTTTAAATGAAGAATCGAGAATTCTTGCACTACACTTTCTTCACTAGTGGCAAAGTAAATTTTTTCATACATTATATTTCTTAAGCCCGCAAAAGATAATAAAACATAAAAACGAGTTTTGTAATCTTTTAAATATTCTATTTATTAAGCTACTTAATTATTTTGCTTAGTTTAACAAGCATTAATTAACAAGATTTAGTTAATAAGAACCTAAGTTTTTTCAAAAAATATTTTGCTAATTACCTAGTCAACAAATTTCAAATTTTTAATTTTATTATATACTTTTGCTTACTTAATTTCATTAAAATTCATTGATTTGTCACTTAATAATTTTTATATCGATTTAAAAATTTCCACAGTTTTTATAACATAAGATTTAAATTAAATTCAATTTTCTTAAAACTATTTTCCAACTATCTTCTGCATTAACATAAATATATTCTTTGTTAAAATATGTCATTGGTTGTTATGGCATAAGATAGCTATGAAAAATCTAAGATTTTATAATTTAGTTTCACAAAATTTAAATTTTAATAAATAAAATAATTTTAAATTCTGAAAAGTTTTAACTACTTTACTTGACAAATGTGCATATAGAAAACAAAAATTGTATATTTATATCACATCATTTAATAAAAATTGGTAAGATATAACTTTCATCTTACTTTCCAAAAAGAGCAATTGTACAAACTGTCCCCATAGTGACTAGTAGCCCATTAAGACATTTAAATGTTTTAAGTAGTCATTAATCTAGTATCATTGATCCAGTCCGATCACAGTATCGGTCTGATTGGTGACCTATCACACTGATAAAAATAAGTAATCACTACTTAGGGTTATCCAGTACTAAGTAGTCACTTCTTAGTATTATCTACACCTATCCCAGTATATCCCATATAGCTGAAAGCTTATGTAAGAATTTTACATTTAAGTCACTTTGCCTTTCTGATTGATCTTTGTACAGATAATGAGCTAAATTTCTTTTTCGTCTGTGCAAAAAATTATTAAAATATCTCAAGCACACACACTTTCGGATGAATGCTCATAAAGTTGAAATGCAACATAGATAAAGGAAGGAAAGGAAAGGAAGGAAAAACTAGACAGAGATGCTATGTTACTATTAAATGATGGGCCGAGTATTTGTGAATCATTTCGGATATTTTTTCAAGTTATCTTGATCTTGATTTCATAATTATTATAGCTGTCGACAAAGTATATAGACTAATTAACGAAGTATCAGAGACAGAACGGTAGACAGTGACAGAAAGCACACCATTTCTTCAACAAATGAAAAAAAGTTGATTCATATAAATTAATTTTATGTTATTTTTCAATATTAACTAACAAAAGAATTGGTAAACTTTATCTTGAACCATTGTCTCAAAATTTTAGAAAAGTATTTGAGAATATAATCGGTTCATTTAATTTGTAAAATAATTTATATCTAATAAATGTGATCGTCATATCTGATATTCAATATGAAGAAGAGTTCTGCTCCTTCCGATTATTTATCAGATATTATACTTTAAATTTAAGTTAGCAGTTAAAATTGTTCAATATTTTTTCTAATAAGAGTTACTAATCAATGGACCTATGTTTCAAAGAATAATTAATGAAAAATTTGCATAATAATCACAAATAATTTATTATTTATAAATAAGATAAAAATCACATGGACTATTTTAAAGCCGATAACCAACTCTGTAGTGATACTCTTATATTACGGTATTACATAGCCGCATATAGTCTGATATATCACTTCAATGATATTTAATTTTATCTTTTAAAACCCATCACCCATTAAAACCATTCTATTTTTCATTTGAGAAGTGCTTTTCAGTTTAACTGTTTTCATTTTGCATTTTATCCCTTTTCTTTGTGTTTTCTATATTCGTTGTGCTTTATATTGGGAAAATTTCGATTTCTGAATATCCTCTTATATATTGATATAGTTATGTACTCTCTTTCGATTCCCGTAGTTTTTTAAAGATATTTTCAGTATCAATGCTTAACGGTTTTAGAATTAATAATTCAATTCGATTGAACAGACAGCATTGTTTACTAACAATTATAACCATCAATAATATAATAATAATTACCAATATCCCGATAGCATTCCTAAAAAAAAGATCCGTTTTCTCTTCATTTTTAAAAAATTTAATCCTTCAATCCATTATTAATCTTTATCGGCAAACTAACCCATTTAACGAGTTTTAAATATTTTCAAAACCAAACAATTTCAGATTTTCAGGTGAATAAAAATATTTATTGTATTTTATTCAAATGAGTGAAAGGTTTCATAACATACACTATTTTATTACATACAAGAAAATTGATTTGTTATTACATACAACAATTAAATTTCCTTGGTTTCAATGTAAAGATGCTTAATAGATTTAATAAATGCAATAATTAGCAAACTTTTTATTACAAATATGTAAAGTCTTTATTTTATCTTATTGTCAAACACTTATTTTTTATTGAAACAGGAGTGCTCAATAACTCAATAAAATAATGAAAATTACAAAAGTGAAGGACTTTAGAATTTATCAAAAAATGATAGTATAATGATGTTGAGACATTATTTTTAGTAAGAATTAATCAACAGTATTGCAACTATTATTATGTTTTAATTATACATTACAAATATTTTAGCTTGCAAAAGCCATTGCCACATGAATATACTCAAATAACTTTTCCAAAAGATCATTTCCGGTCATTATTTTGCTTTTGATAAAATAATAATTTTTTTTTGGCTGGACATTTATTGATTCCTATAAATATTTACCAGTTAATAATAAATAATAGCTAAAAGTTATTTCGGTCATATATTATTATTATAAAACCTACAAACAAATTATTGCATTAAAATGGATTAGAAAGTATTCTATTAATTAATTTTCATTATCTAAATTAAAATCCAACGATCTTATGTATTCATTTAGCCAAAAAGTATTATCAAATATGTTCGAAATATTTTATCTTGGATTTAGATCTATTAGAATATTTGTACGCTATACCTATTTTAAAAACATAAATTAATTAAATTTCATGGAAAAATTAGTTTTTCTGAATAATTTGTTGAACTATCCTTTATTTGTAAACTATATCTAATTTAATGAAAGATTCCTTCCACCCACAATCTAGAAGCTTCTTCGGGACCTTTTACAACAGATGTCTTGAAACACATTAATGATTCATATTCGTAATCAAAACATTCCTCTCTGTTAATTATTCAATAACAGATTTAAATGTCTCAAATGTTTATTTAGTTTATTATTAATTAAATTCTTAATTTTACAGTTTTTAAATTCAATTTGTATTATAGTCTATATATAATAAATTTGTATGTATTGTTTCGTAATTCGTTTAGTAAATGTTTTATACATCGATAATATTTCTGTCAACAGTAGTTCTGTATATAATAAAAAAAATTATTTAAAAATATCACTTAAAATGAATTAAAAAACAAACTATTTGATTTGCTAGGTTGTATGAAGCCACTGTAGATGGTAATAAATGCATATATTTAAAAATTATTAATTTTTCTTAGAAATTTTAGTATTATGCTTGGGTATTTTTTACTTAGTAAAATACTTCATACTTCACATAATTGTAACTGGGGAAAAAAAAAATCCCCAAAATGAAATTTATGTAATAAATGGAGTTTATA
>JAPDSC010045778.1:0-15726 GCA_026290005.1 Latrodectus geometricus
CAGAGACATGATCCAAGACCAAGACGTGATCTAAAAACATGATCCAATGATATGATCCAAGATCAGAACATGATCCAAGACCAAGATATGATCCAAAGATATGATCCAAGATCAAGACATGATCTAAGACCAAGACATGATCCAAGATTAAAAGTATTCTATGTTATTTTCATTTCGTGAAACTAGAGATTACTATCAAATGCATGCTAAGTCGAAAGATAAATTGGGGGGGGGGCACCTCGTGGATTCTTAAGAAAATCCGAGGTAAATGTTGCTTTAGGCTAGCCCCTAGATAAATGTTGATTAGCATGAATCATGCTTTGTAAAAATGTTTCACTTTAATTTTAGTTTTAAGCAATTTCGATTTTAGAATCAGAACTTTATCTTTTTTCATTACATTGATTAATTAATGTTGCAATTAGTTATCCCACAATTCAAAGAGTCTTCCAATAATAATGTCTATCCAAGTTTCTCAATCATAAAATAAAAAAAATAAACAAAATATTGAAAAATAAAAATAATAAAAGCAATCGAAAAATACATGAAAACGAGTTCTTAAAAAAGAGATTTTTCAAAATTGTTGTTCGTAAACTGGA
This sequence comes from Latrodectus geometricus, assembly GCA_026290005.1. Classification (NCBI taxonomy): domain Eukaryota; kingdom Metazoa; phylum Arthropoda; class Arachnida; order Araneae; family Theridiidae; genus Latrodectus; species Latrodectus geometricus. Next base: position 597 of record JAPDSC010045778.1, read on the forward strand.
ATAGAAATTTGCATCATGAGACTCTATTAGGGATTAGACAATCGTTCGTAAAATCGCAAGAGTTCGTAAACGAGAGGTTCGTAAAAAACGAACATCTACTTTATAACTCTAATACTATAGGTATCAATAGGTATATTTGGAATTATACAATATATTATAATATTTGAAACGGAAACCTCACAAACATATTTTTATATTAAAATAATTGACAAAAGTCTGAATCGTTTAAATTAAACAAAATGAATCATAAATTGCTGCCAAAACACTTTTCTCTTTAATGATGTGGAATCACGCTCTTTAAGCAAACAGCGCCGCGGTGCGACAATATTGAAAATAACGGCACGCTACTGTGAATGCAGGTCCTCAATGCGTTTAAATTCCATGAGAACTATTTTTAGCTTTTCTCTCAGCATTCAGACTGCGTTTATTGATTTATGGTCGCAGATTTTATGAGACGATTTCTCTTCTCATTTCTCCACAAGGAAATATTTCCGAATAATTTAAAGATGTATTTTTAGTCACGCGGCCTGAGCACTTAATTAAAACTTTTAACCTTTCCACGAATAGATTCCTATAATTAATAAGTAAATGAGAATCACAAAACTGATATTTTAATTTAAAATAGAATGTTTTCAATTTGTCAATATTAAAATTTTGGGGCTTATTACTGTTTTTTACCTGATATCTGTATTTATTTTCATTTTTAAGGATGTTCTTTTAAGGAGATTAGAATTTCTTAATTTATAAATAAAATAAATGATTTTGCATTGGTGTTGAGATTCTTGAATTTTCACATTTCTTGACAAATAATGGTAAAATATATCTTACTTTTTTAGTTTAATTCATAAAATATATGAAACAGCTTAGATATTTTTGTGCTGTTTCATAAAGTGATTAAAATGCGGCGTATTTAATCAAATAAAATGTTTATTGTAATAATAAAGTATCTAATATCTTATAAAACATTTTAGCATAAAAAATCAATATCTTTTATAAAATGTTATGAGTAAATTTAAATATAAAGATAGCTTCTGAAATGTTTTTTTAAAAAAATTGATTGATTACATATCGATTTTTAATCAACAAATTTAAATTTGAAATTAAATTTCAGTGATTAAATATTAAAAAAACCGTAACCTTATGAGTAATCACTGTCACGTCAATGAAATTTTCTTTTTTACGATAGAATCTTCATATGAATTTTTTCTTAAAGATTATTTCCATTTCTAAGGCAGTTTCAAGGTATTTTAATATCCCCCGTGAAAATAGGGAGGGCTTTTAATAGAGGACCGTATTCACGTGTTTGCAAAGGAAGAAACCCGGAAAACTCCTAACTAATGGACGTCGATCCAGGCATACATACATAACGGTGCAGGCAAGACCTGGATTCTACCTTAAGGTTTAGAATACTCGTCTATGACTAAGATATTTTTATGTTGAACCACGATAATGCAACGAGAGGACTTTGCAAACCCTCCATGCCACAGCAGCGGAAGGACTTTGGACGTCATTGATTAACGTAGATACGTCACCAACTGACCAATCATCAATCCAATCAGGGACAGTGTGAGCACCCTCCCGCCTACTAGCCTTCAATTTAATAGTTTGTGGATTCGATTCCCACGTCGAATATGAATGTTTGTAATTGTTCAGAACACAGTTTAAATTGTTGTTCCCAGTATAACTAGCCCTATTGTGTAAAAAAAAAAGGGATCGTTTAATGATAAAACGAACAGACCAATGGCTCTTTATCATTTGACCGCAAATAGTCATTTTTACTGACGTCAGAATATATTTTATTCTTTTATTTCTGCAGATAAAAATGAAATCTTTATATATTTTTATCAGTTTCTAATTGAAATATTATAAAATTACAAAAGTTTTGTAAATTTATTTGAATCTGTTTTTGTATACTTTCGGGGGAAATTTATGATTCTCTTTTTAAATAACTGGCAGTTGATATTAAATGCACTTTCTTAATAGATTTCAATTTTCTAAGTAAGATTAAAATGGATTTTAAAAAGTGCTCTGACTGTAGTAAGCGTATAATGTTGATACAAATTTTAAAACTTATTTTTGTTTCATATAGAATGTAAAACGAATTTTTCGTATTCCATTAGATTTAGTCCGATATTATAAAAATAAAAATAAATGTTTTTGAAAATAAGTCCTATTTTATTTTCATAAGAATATTTTTCATTACTTATAATATTATGTTATTTTTATTGGTTTAAATGCAAAATTATTTTTGGAATCGGTTATTATATTGAAATTTAATTTGTTCCCTTTCTTAATATTTGTATTAGTTTGGGGAAAAAGAAATCCATTGTTTTTAGGTGAACTTTTTGTAACTTCTTTCAGATTCGCTTTGTAAAATGGTTTAAAACAGTTTCATGTAGATTTTTAGGTCTTGTGCGAAGCTACGACTGCTAACATCCTGTCAAAATTGATAATTTTTGATATTTTATAGACATTCTCGACGATGTTGTATCCATGCGAGATGCATCTTTAGCATCCAAATACCCAAACGGAATCGACGAAACCAAAATTGTGCGTAACTGGTTGTTACAGCCATATATAGGACGATAAACACCTTTCACAATTTTAGCCACCTGGTTAGCATTTTCGCCATTATAAAAGAAAAACTAAAATGTATCGAATTTTCTGTTTGTTGTCTTCTATTTTTAAAACCTTGTACTCATAACTGAATGAATAAAAATAAAAAAAGTAAAAAAAACCCGCAAGAGAATATTTTAGTGTCAAATGTCACCTTTCCAACGAGCATAAATTTGAAATTGTTTGATAGATACCTCACGAGATAGCGATCACTACAGACGTCTACCGAAAAAAATAATGGATAACTTTTTCCCCAACCTAATATAAGCAAATTTAATTTATTGCTAAAATTTAAGAATGAAAATATACTCAAAATATCATCTTAATTATTTTAAGATCAGTCTAGTTTATGTATTAAGGCTTATATATTCTAAGCAATATTTTTGATTAATCGTGGTACTCAAAACAAGACAGGGTTTAAGATGGACAACTGTTTTTATTTACATTCATATATGAATTTACATAACATGTATACAAAAACAGTTTAGTTTAAAAGTTTTCTTCTTTTTTTCGTCCACCCTCCCGGGCAGGAGCACATGAACGTCGCTTTTTAAAATATTGAACTTTTAATTAATTTCTCTTTGCCGCACACCCTAAAAAAAGATCTCATGTAGTGAAACCGGGAAGGGGTTGACAACCGAGCAATAACATAAAAAAACATTCTATTTTCAATCACCTCAGCATTTGCACACACAACACAGTAACAAAATATCACATGACAGTTACCAGGACACATTAACAATTGTAACTATCTTTACATTCACAGAAAATCAATCCTTGAAGTGTTTTTATACTAGTACGATAATTTAGTACATAAAATAACACATTTGAAAAAAATAATATGTGAAAAGCATGACTATCTGAATCACTTAATCATAAACTGCAATTCAGGATGCAATTTTAATTTATTATTATTATATGACTTGATTTTTAAATAGCTATTATATTTTAACTCTTTATAATGTTCTATCATATCATCACACGTATGTCATAGCTTCATTTTCTTTTAATTTCGAATTAAATTTTTCAAATTTTAGAAAACACGTCGAGAAATTTAAAGATTATTGACTAAAGAAATTTACACAATCAGAAATTTAGCAATTTAAATTGGTAAATCCAAAACTTCACGGGAATTAACATTAACATTTTATTTCAAGCTATATTAAAGTACATAATATTAATATGGGTAAAAGTAGATTAAGGTGCTCCTTGGTTTCGTGAAACATTTGGCGATAAAATTCAATTTCTGGTAACCCTGCTATTTTCAGTGCTTTAACTGAAGTGTTTTTAGAATTACCATTTTGTTAGTAACATGTTGGAGCCTATCTTGGTATCAAAAAAAATATCCTAAAAATCAAGTGTTATCCTAAAGTAAAATTTACCTATTAAAATATGTACAAATATAATAATACTTTAACTAATACTAAAAGTTATTTTTTAAAAATATTTTGTTCTAATTTAAATTCTGAAATGAAAATTCAAGAACCTTTTAAAGGCATAAGATTATATCGTAGAAAATCTGATGAAAACGTTCTAACTTATGAAATCTAATTTCTAAAAAGTTATCTGTGTAATGAAAAATCATATAAAAATAAATAAATGTATAATTGAAAATAATAAATTACCTAAAGCTAATTCTGCTCCACTGTGTCTCCACAAGAAAAGTAGGTCATCTTTTGTTCCACCCACAGTTCGGAGCTTCTTCACCTTGAATATCGTAGAAATATATTAAAATACATTCAGGAAAATTATAAGTACAGAGGGGTTGTATAGTCAATTCTATTTATAACGATGAATAAGTAACACAGTGTCGTATAATCCATCCTACCAAATTCTTGAGTTTGGTGATATTTTGGGGAGATTTCAAGGTCTATCTGGCAACCTGGTTCTTGATATCATAAATATGGAGGATTATAAGAATTAAGTACAAAATTCTATTTTGGCAACCCTAGTCCTTACGTCATCGGTAAAAAGTTTAGAACATTTTGTTCCATATTTCCGTATTATTTTTTTTTCAATCTTAATATTTCAATATATACTTGCGCTTTTTATTTTTCAGATTTAAATTTGTTATTTAGATGTACAAGTTTTTATCAGGAATTTATTATGTCACAATTATGATAACATCACGACATTATGTCACAATTGTGTCATTTTAGCAACATTTTTTCGTCGCCAAAGAAAGCTGAAAAACTGGCATGATGTCTTATATGGCCATCTATTCCTGAATTGTTCAGAGAATAATCAACCGGGTGGATCTTCGAAATTTAAAGCAAGAACCTAACAAAAAAACCCAACACATAGCTTACCAACACCAGAAATATCATTTCATATGGAGGACATTGTGACTATGACATGTTTGAATTGCCCCAACTACCATTAGTGAACATAACAGATTTTAAGCTGGCTCGAGATTCAGAAAATAAAAGTAGATACATCGAAATGTAAAGCAATATCCAAACTTTACACGTTAATAATGTGTATGTGGATTCGGTGACATGACTACTTTGCTATATAGCTGTTTACTTTCTAAAATATTCATTGTACAAAAATAGGTTTTGACTTTACAACCACCCTCTATATTATTTAGATCCAAGGATAAATATATAACTAAACAAATTGATTATGTATATATCAATCATTTCATTCATTTTAGCAATAGTAAAAACTTGTTAAATAAATTTTAAGTAATCTTTTAAGGTATATACATTTTTTTCAGTAAACTTACCTCTGGATACATTTCTTCCAACAAGGCTATCCTAATTCTTTCCTGAAAGAAAAAAAAGTAATAAATGCTATTGATTTCATAAAAAATAAGAATATATATTATGTTAGGGAAAAAGAAATCCATTATTTTTACGTGAACTTTATGTAACTTCTTTTGGATTCACTTTGTAAAAAGATTTAAAACAGCTTTCAAGTAGATTTTTAGGTCTTGCGCGTTACGACTGCTGACATGCGGTTAACTTCGATCATTTTTGATATTTTATAGACATTTTCGACGATGCTGTATCCACATGCGAGGTGCATCTCTAACATCAAAAATACCCGAACGGAATCGACGAAACATAAATTGTACGTAACTGGTTGTTACAGTCTTATATAGGACGATAAACACCTTTCACAATTTTAGCCACCCGGCTATCTTTTTCGCCGTTACAAGAGAAAAACGAAAATGTATCGAATTTTCTGTTCGTTGTCTTCCATTTTTAAAATCTTGTACTCGTAACTGAATTCATCAAACAAAAACCGCAAGAGGATATTTTAGTGTCAAATGTCACCTTTCCAACGAGCATAAATTTGAAATTGTTTGATATATACCTGACGAGATATCGATCACTATATACGTCTACCGAAAAAATAATGGATTACTTTTTCCCCAAACTAATATATATGTATCTGTGTGTGCATAAGTATATACTTCCTTGTAGAGGATTCTCAAGTAAATATTCTGTACGTTACATCAAAATTTTGACGGAATCATTCGTCCATCATTAAATAAAGTATTTACCCAATATGAATAGAGAGAAAGATTAACCGATATCCAACAGTTTTCAAATTCATAATTTCGAATAGCCACATTTTTGCTCCTGATATTTCATTATAATGTAAAAAAGAAGCCATGAAGGAAAAAATATTTGAATCTCTTGAAATGTTTCATATTCATGGTTGTGAATGATTTATTTTTATTTTTGTTACGCATTGGGCAATAATTAAACTCTCTTCTTTAAAAATGCATTGTGTGCTAAATCTCTTTAAGACAACCTCAGTTTTATTTGCTCAGTTTGTCTAGTCTATTTACAAATTTTGACAATCACCTCATCCATTTATGGAATAAGTGAGCTCATTTTCATGTTGAGAATCCGGGCCAGAAATAGTATTTCCCTTAGATAACATTGTGACTGCAATGAACTTTACATAAGCCATTCGCCATTACTGTGAATATGACTTTGAATTTTTGACTGTGTCGGGTATAGAACATACTATCTTCCTTTAAAAAAAAAAAAGAAGCATTTGCTTATCTGATCACTGTGACATATGATGTGATTGTTTCAGTTCTACTTCTGAAATATTATTGTGATGTCTTGTATGAATATAAAAGCCTTTATGAAAGCATGAAAGCAACGAGATTTAAAACTTACGAAATCTGCGAAATTATACAAGCAAATAGGTAACATTTAGAAAAGGTATCCCTTAATATCATAAAAATGAGGATAAAATTGATAAGATGAAGCAAATGAGATTCAAATTATTATAAATTGTTGAATTTTTACAGGGTATGCGTAATCATGGCTCAGTTGAAAGTAAAAGCCCTTAAGGTCAAAGCCATCAGATATTTTTAAAAAAATTTTTATGAAATTCCCAGATTCGTATTTACAAATGCCTTATTTTGACAAGTATGAAAGTAACCAAAATTAATTATTTTTTTTCAAGTATCACATATCTGTCAATCAAATGGCCCATTTTAAATCATGTTGTATGACAACCATGGCTTAACAAACATATAAAAAAAGGAAAAGTTAAGACTTAAGATTGGAATCTTGTCCGAAATTCACAGAATCACTTCCATTTTTTTTCTTTTTTTACACTTTTTAAAATTAAAAGTGAGCAATAAAGGAGAAAGAAAAAAAATAGAGAATTGAATCTTTCACAAATTTTAGTGATGATAAAATTTTGCAATGTATCTTAATAATTCCTTGTGTGAAATTAAAATTCATGAGCCGCCCAACCGGTCTAGTGGTTAGAATAACTGACCACGGATGGGGAGGACCTGGGTTCGAATCCCGCCTCGGGCATGAATGTATCTTCTGTCTCTCTCTGTGTTTCTTGTCCTTTCCTCAAATGATGGATGAATGTGGCCCACCCTATAAATAGGTTTGTGGTGACGTGGGGTGGGCGATGTTACTCGTACCTCCGTGACTTGGTTCACAGGTGCCCATTGGGTAACGATAAAATGAGTAGCAGTTTCCGGCCTTGTTAGGGCAAATGGGCTAATGTTACTTACTTGCTCAAGGGTGCTCGCCATTAGAAATAAAATTAAAATTCATGAAAGAAAACCACAATACAAAAGATTTTTATTTGCAACATTTTTTAGGCTTCCGATGTAAATGTTCCGTTGGGGCTCAATAATGCAGTATAATAATGGTTCATAGAGTTGTAAAATAGAAAGAAATAGCTATTATTATTTAAATCCTTAGCTAAATTTACGGGCTTGAATTTCAAAATTGTACGCAACTGAGTGTTACAGAATCGGGATGATGAACAGTCAGCAGCCTGGGATTCACTTTGGCCTTTCTCAAAGAAAAACTGTAAAATGTACTGAAGTTTCTTTTTGTTCACTTCCATTTTTAATACCCTGTAACTCACAACTGAAGGGGTCGAACAAAAATCAACAAGAGAATCTTTTACAGCGAAACGTTATCATTCCAATAGACATAAATCTGAAATTGTTTGCTCAATACTTTATGAGGTATCGATCAACGCAGCTCTTTACCGAAAAAAGAATAGATTTCTATTTCCTTAAATTAATATGATAGTACAATATCTAAATCTATAACTTAAATATTAAAATTCTTATCTTTTGAAAAATTTGTTTTATCGAAGACATGAATGTTCAATTCTTATTGGTGATTTTATAAAAAAAAATAATGAGCTCATATAATGATAGAAATAAATAATATATTACATGCATAATGAAAAAATTATAAATTATAATCAATATTGCCTGTATATAAAAATCAATAAGTCTCGATACCTATTTATTAACTCAAGTTATTTTTATTCTGATTGACTATTGTCATGATTGGGCATAATTTTTAGTTTAATCATATGTACTATTGTTTGGCAACTATGATGTTATACTGAAATATAATATGTAAAAATTGAGAGATTTTATTTCTGAAATCAGTATAACTCATAAATAGATAATTTTTCTTAAAAATGGAAACGATATTAATAAAATCCTTATAATGTTTGTTTACCGTTTTTTTTTTTTTTTTTCGCAAGAGCTGTACGAAATGAATTGACACTTTAATCAGATGGACGGTCTGTGACAAACTTAAAATTTAAACTGTTTTTCAATTGAATATTTTTATTAAAATGTTTGTAGTCCATTTAAAATGCAATTAACACTGATTTGAATTACTTATAAAGTTGCTTAGGTAATCAAAATAATGCGCTACTGAACCCATTTAAGCCATGCAACATTCCCCTCCGGAATTTTTTTCACTCCAAGAAAGAAGCATAAGGCTCTTCATATAGTTTTTAAATAGTTATCTATTAGTAATCTCTGGAAATAAAGAATGAATATTACTGCATCAGATCCCCTTTTTTCTATATACTCTAGATGTAAATTTTTATAAAAAAAAAATAACGATAATTATTATCTTTTATTTATGAAGTAGTACTTTTTTCACCCAGTGGAGCGTACGTGTTTGTTCTATGCACTATAGGCGGCCGATAAAAAAATACATTATAATGCGGAGGAAAAGAATTCTGAATTCACAATGTTCTGCAACTTCGTAACTATATAAAAAGAATTCCACAGAGCATCTCTTTTTTCAGCTGGTCTATACATGATGTACAAAAAAAGTACAAAATATAATTTTACACGAAGCTTATAACTACTGAATATCTTTAACTTATCAAATTGTGATATTTCCCCAGAAGCGGTGAATTTGCTTTTTACAGGAAATCTCGATCCGCAAATATCTCATAATATTTTAAGAGAAAATTGCGAGCAATGACAATTTGTGCCTTTATACTAGAATGTAAGCATCTAACATTAGAAAAACTCATTAATAAAAAAATAATAAATTTGAGTAGTGTTATTACTTTTAGTATCATCTCGTGCTGTTTGGCGGCCTCCACTGGATCTTGGATGTAGTTCATCTGGTCGATCATCTCCTCTTGCCTCCGTCGATCCTCCCTCGCTCGCTTCTTCATTTCGGCGATGCATCTCAGATCAGGCTCGCAGCCTCCCGGTTCGACGACGCTGTGGATGATGGGCTGCCCTTTCCCGATCTCGTAGTCTGGATCTTCCTCCCTGATCTGCGGGGGTGCTGGGATTTCAGGCTCTTGCTTCGAATCCTTGCCCTGTGTAAGCTCTGGGTTGTCCGCTCCAGCTGCGGTCGGGGGGGAGTCGGAAGCAGGGTGGCCCTCGGTGTCCTTCCTCAGGGAGACGGACTCGGAAGTGGACTCGGCCACCGAGTTGAAGTTCTCTGATTCCTTCTGCTGAGGAACTTCCGGTGCTTCCGGGTCGTGGTCTTCTTCCTGTTTCTGCGTGTCTTCTTCGGACTCTTTGACTACTTCCGGTTCACCTGAGGGCTGTTTCTGGTTCTGTTCCTGGGCAGGGGACATGTCATCCTCGAAATACAATTCCGGCTGGTTGATCCTCAAGGACTCATTGAGGAGGGATGGTCTCCTCCTCTGGTCCTCCCCGTCCTCGACGGTCAAGCACTCCTCGTAGTTCTTGGACTCCGGATGGGACCTGAGGTGCTCGGCAAGCGACTTCACACGATAGATGAAAGTGAGGATCCAATCTCTTTCCCTCTTCTCGTGCACCTGGCGCAGCATTTTGGTGGCATCGGACAGCAGGGAGGACATGTTGCGAGTCAAATAGAAGTGGTAGCAGTGCTTCGGATTGTCGGATGGTTCGGTTGGAGAGTCTGCTTTGCTCTGCATGTTGTCGGAGGCTTGCATTGGAAGAGCTAGAGGCTGAAATGAGATCGGATATAACTCTTGAATTACTTATTATAAAGCAATTTCTAAGCGGGAGTTGTAAAATGGATTTATGTTTCATATATGTTAAAAACCTGCAATGTTTTGAAATATTAGTTTGGGGAAAAAGTTATCCATTGTTTTTTCGGTAGACGTCTGTAGTGATCGCTATCTCGTGAGGTATCTATCAAACAATTTCAATTTTATGCTCGTTGGAAAGGTGACATTTAACACTAAAATATCCTCCTGCGGTTTTTTGTTTGATTCATTCAGTTATGAGTACAAGGTTTTAAAAATAAAAGATAACAAACAGAAAATTCGATACATTTTAGTTTTTCTTTTATAATGGCGAAAATGCTAACCAGGTGGCTAAAATTGTGAAAGGTGTTTATCGTCCTATATATGACTGTAACAATCAGTTACGCATCATTTTGGTTTCGTCAATTCCGTTTGGGTATTTGGATGCTAAAGATGCACCTCGCATGGATATAACATCGTCGAGAATGTCTATAAAATATCAAAAATTATCAAACTTGACAGCATGTCAGCAGTCGTAGCTTCGCACAAGACCTAAAAATCTACATGAAAACTGTTTTAATCCTTTTTACAAAGCGAATGTGAAAGAAGTTACAAAAAGTTCACGTAAAAATAATGGATTTCTTTTTCCCCAGCCTAACATTATTTATTACCAAAGCAATGTTCTTGCGCTGTTCAAGAAATTTGATTTAATATATTTATTTACTAAAAATGTTTATCAAATCATAAAATATAGTCACCCCTTTTACTTTATAATTGATGTCTATTGTTTTAATAAACAAAAAAAATATGTATTGTTTGAATAAGTTAGTTACTTCAGAATACTTATAGTTTCATTGTCAAACAATGTCACTTTCACTATCAACAATTTCGTAATTTTAAATCATAGTCAGATGATGTAATTAGGCGTTTTTAGGCGTTGAGGCTGAAATTAGGCGTTCTCGAAAAAATCCACACCAACGGAAAAATTCTTAGTCTACTATGCTTTTATTGTGAAAAGGCCTTTACAGCATGTAGCTCTCAGGCTGTGTCAAGTATAGAACACGATACTTGCTGAACAAGTCTTTTCTTACTAGTCTACTCCATATATGTATATCGTTGCTTGATTATTGTGTTCTCATCTAATTTATTGTCATTTCAAGCATGAAAATTCGCAGGACATTGTCCAAATTGCCCCACCCAGCAGAATTTTATTTTTCTTTTATAAGATCCATCTATTCAAAACAATTTAAAATCCACATAAAGTTCATTCCTTGAATTCTTGTGTAACTTATATATTAGATCCCCTTCTAAGTTGACAACTATAATTACAAAGCTATTCACTCTTTGGATCAACATACATAACAGAAGCAAAGATTCGACACTGTGTAGCTGATAACCTGACCACAGAAGCCCACTGCAAGGCATATGAACAATGCTACATTTAGTATTCTCATCTGACTTTTTTCGAATAGCTTTATTTGCATGACACATTGAAGAAAACGTTGAAAACTTCCAAGCACCCACTCCAACAGATGAAAAGGCAGAAAGTAGAAAACAAACATCTCAGCAGAACTCGAATAAAGTGTGAAGCCACGAAATTTAAAAGAACTGCAGCGGTCACTGTTCAATGTCGAGTGAATGTCCACAAGTGGATACTGAGGCGAGTATTCAACCCAATGACATCCCACATCCTCACTGAAGTTGATGAAACAGTATGAATATGTCAAAAGTATGATGGCAATTTGCTTTCGCCACGATGCCCTTTATACAGATGCTAACATTATGACTCTGCAAACAGAATAGAATTTGTTGGAAAACTAGACAACACGCCCTTGCAGGACGTAGTTCATTTCATTAGAAATGCTCCTTTCTGCGATGCGGCATCAAGGCTAGTCAAAGTCATGGCCACCAAGCTAAATGCTCTTTCTATTAAAAACGTCACTGGACAGATCGTCCAAACATTTGTAGTCGTATAAACTACCACTTGTCTTGGCTTCAGTGCTTGATCTGTTCATACAACGTGGGAAATATGCTTGTTTTCTCAGCTATTAGAGACTTATGGACCCTGAGATCAAAAATGTCGCTCCGTATGTCTATCCTGTACACATAAATTATGTATTTGATTAACACTTGTAGAGCCGAAGAGCGGGCCGCGGTGGCCTGGTTGGTTAGGGCGTCGTTCTCGTTATCAAAAGGTAGTGAGTTCGAATCCCGGCCTAGCCGAAGATCCGTCGTGTTCACTAATGGCGACTGGGGCACATTAAATCCGTCGGGTCGCAATGTCCTCCGTGTTCCCATAACAAATTAATACCTCTGGGGGTGGTTGGAGCCAGACTTTGTATCTCCACTGGTTTCAATCTCTAAATTGGAAGATTCAAGTGGTGCTGCCATCTATAAGCCAAAAGTCGTACTTCCACCTTCGAATGAGGGTGCTCTATTAAAAAAAACGGAAGACGCTCCCTCTCCGACTTCATTCGTCTAATCTCTGTGACGGGAGAACCTGGCGTCGCCAAGTGTCATTAACAACAACAACAACAGAGCCGAACAGCAATACCGTTATATGTTAGAAATTTTTCCCTGTATGCAACAACTTCTGTTTAAGTCACAAACATTGTTTCTTAACTGAAGCAATCCAATATCATTAACAAGATACAACTGCAGAAACGTACAAATGCAATTTGTATATAAGAGACATATTATACAATTTCTTCATTTAGGTCATTTCGCTGGTCTACATAAATGGATTGAAAACCTAATCATTTGAAGCATATTTTTGGCATGTAAATTTCACGTGAGAAGAGTGTCGTTTTTTTAATATAGAATTTAATGCACAAATTGTGTTTTGTATCCTCGAGTAGTGGACAGCCAATGAGTGGAACGCATTTTATCATGCACCTTTGTACGTATTTTCAGGAGGACATTTAATAGATTGTATCTTAAGCTGTAGGAATGAAAATTTGGAAAACTCCCAAGCACTCACCCTAACAAACAGGCATACAGAAGTATAACATTTATCTCCCACTATTCAATAATGTCTGGGATCGAACCTGGCACTTTATGATCTGAGCGCTATCCTATCATCAGTCCACTATGAGTCCTCCATAGTGTAAATTTGCAAAATACTGAAACCCAACTGTTATTAATAAATTAAATTATAATTACACAAAATAAAAAATATAAAAATAAGGTTTACCATATTTCTTTTCTTTTCATTAAAAAAAATTACTTTGAAGAATCTAAAGTTAATACATTAAAGTATATAAGCACTGAATTCCATATTTTTTACTCAAAATTTAGTCATTCTCTCTCAAATATTATTCAATGCATCGTACCTTAAATAACTCTGCATCGTAACTTATAATGGACCGATTAATATATTTTATTATAATTTCATACAAAAATTCAGCAAAATGGAGAAATAAAGTAATGCATTTATGTATTTAAAGCAATGGCAGAAATTTAAATCCCTTTTTATCTCTCTTCAAATACCGTAGCACCTGGGCTTCTGCTCATATATGAAACTGAGTGTTTATTTGCACATTTGCTTCGTAAGCTTGAGTACGTATAAATGGTAATAATATCTGTTTAAAGATTAAAAACTGAAGTTTACTTTAAATTCCAAGAAATATTAAAAATATGAGAATGGTTTCCATTTTTTATAAATTTGTACACATATATTTTTATTTGGAATAATTGGATTTCGAAAGAACTACAAATATATGGATGTACATGTTTCCTATTAATAATCATTGTTACAATTTGAAAAAGTTCACATTAACGTTCAATTTAAATTCTTATAATTGCTTATATGTTGATAATAATATATTATATTCGAATGTTTAATAATTATTTAAATGTAATTATACATTGTATGAATAATATTTTATTACTGAAACATTACAAAGAGGCTTTCAAGTATTCTAATCTAATTATTCTATGTGCTAATTAATATTTCACTGTAAGACTATTAAAAATATTATAATGGCATCACTCTATGTGTTTTTTTATAACCATAATATTCCAAAAATCAATTCATAATTAATCTATGTTTTGATAAAATAATTATGGCTATAAAATAACAAGGATTTTATTCAAATGTAATTAATTTGTTTTAATGATAATATGTTACAGCCAGGGCTTATTCAATAAACAAAGGTATTATTCATTTCAGTAACTATACTGTGTATTAATTAAATATTTTATAGCCAGAATATATATCACATACTATTTAATTAATTTAACATTATAAAGGTATTAAATATCATTTTGTTGGATTTCATTATAACGTTACATAATCAAACAACATATTTTCCCACTATTCTAATATAAATATTTTTGGACTTAAATTTTAATATATTATATCAAGATTTTAAAGAAAAGATGTCTTTTAATCACTTCACTAAACTCTGTGGTGCAACAGCCCATCGGGTGTAAAGCCTATACAGAGCCCATACCCGCATTCTTGAACAAAGACTCTGAGGTGCGAAGCTTATGTCCCAGTTAGGTGATCAGCCTAACACGAAACCCCCAGTGTTTAGTTTTCAAGCATGCTTGGTACTCAGCTTTGTCGATTCACTGAAGTGTTTGAATGGCTGATTAATTACTTTACAGCCTTTTCTATATTTGTATGAAAAATTAGAAATTTTTACCTCGGCATTTTGCAGAGCATTCTCCTTTGCTGGATAACCTGGAATAAATAGAAAAATATTTCACTATTAAATAAATATAGATTCAACCAACAAATATATATATATATATATATATATATATATATATA
>JAPDSC010045778.1:21544-43039 GCA_026290005.1 Latrodectus geometricus
TTATTCATTTAATACTTCATTTATTTGTTTTTATGATGCTTTAATATTAAAATTTTTCTCTTTTAATAACATTTGCAAGCAATTTAACCAAAATTTAATTTCTTAAATGTTTCTGTTCTATATCTCATTATCATAATGAAAAAGTTGTTTAAAAGCAAAACAAAATTCGTGATTTTCAATTTAAGTATTGAAATAGTAATAGAAACTAGAAATATGTACAATAAAATAATGTTACAAGCTGTTCTGTCACCTTTCAAATCATGCAAAGAGATTTTGCTTTCCTTCTCGACTGTGGAGGTATCGAACCTACAACTCTCATTTGTCAAAGCAAGACTCTTTTTAATAAATAAGATATCCGCTGGTCAGTATAAGTGCATTTATTTAATGAAATATAACTGATAGAGTAGAAAGTGCCAACTCAGGCGTCAACCACTCGCTTGACCCTGGTTCAAAATTAAGAGGTGATTGACAATATTTAGCGAATTCGTTTAACAAAATCATATAGCTGTGCCTTGATCTTTTTCGTTGTTACATTATCTCATACGAGCAGGCCATTTCACGTAAACATACTTTCTGCTCTGCATAACAATTATAAATATGTGAATAGTATAAATAAAAACAATAAATAATTATAAATAAAAGCAATTTATTGATCAATTTTTGGTAGGTTGATCATAAATTTGAAACTTTATTTTAAAATAGGTTATTTTATTAACATCTTTGGTTTATTTTTAATAACACCAGTCGCTTAAAATCACAAATAATTATTTAAATGCCAACACATTAATTATTAATAATAATTAGAAAAAACTTGTAAAAGTATTCAAATGAAATGTTTTTACTTAAAAACTTCATAAAAATGTAATTAAATAAAAGCATTTCAAATTCGCAATCTTAACAAAATTGATTCTTTCGATTCTTAAAAAAAATGCCTTACTATATAAGGACAATTTTTTAAAAATATAATAAAATAATCAAAAGCTAACAATTATATTTTGTTAACAAAATTTTTATTCAATACTATAGTAATTTTGTTTAAATATAAAATGCACAAAGGTTGATTTCAATTAAAAATCAAAATTGTATTTCATTTATAAAACTTATTCAAAGTAAAATTAAATTTGAAAAAATTCAAAATTTAAATTTAAAAATCAAAATAAATATTTTATAATCACAAAAATAAATCAAAGTAGATTCAGATGAATGAATTATATATAATTTCGACTTCCCCCCCCTTTTTTTATCTTGAATAATAGTTTTAGCATTGCCATTCTGTGTAACGATATTTAAGAATTAATTCGTACTGTAGTCAGTTTAGTAAGATACATTTTCTAAAAATTGATACAATGGAGAAAATACAAATGTACCGTACCGAAATTTTTATCCATTTATACTTTAAATTATGTTATATTGCATCCTGAAATTTGGTGGAAAAGTTGACAGATAAAGAATTTGCTGTATGAACTTTCTTTACGTGAGATAGAATTTCAGAAACGGTTTCGTTAACAAATGTCCGCAAGGTGGCGCTTTGAGTGGAAAAATGGTAAATTAGCAGAGAAGAACAATTTAAATATTTTAAAGATTAACGAGACGTAAAATATTGATGAAACAAGAAATTATAAGACCCTTTTGGTTAAAATAAAATAAAATATAATGAAATAGTTTAGTTTAACTTTATTCTAAATTCAACCAGCTAATTATTTTTCAAATGAACGATTAAATAAATTAATTGAAGTAAAATTGATTCTCATACTTACTTTAAAAAATCACATTTTATTTTCTTAAATATTTTTATTTATTTTTTTAATATTACTATAAATAAAATCTAATTTTTTATAATTTTATGGTGATTCAAATTAATCAGTTTATAAAATTTATTTATTGTGGGATAAAATTAAAATAATGTAAAAAACCTAAAAAGATTTCTCTTATAATAGTCAATTCATCTTTTACAGTTCAGAAATAAAATATACTTCTCTATAAAATTTTAAAAAAATGGAAAATAAAAATATATGTTTCTAAAAAATCATATTTTTCTTTTAAGTGTGATTTTTAATGCGGTTTTTTTTTTTATATTTTTATAGTTAAGAACTAATTTTTTTTTAATTTCTTATAAAGACTGGAGGAATTACGAGTTATTAAATTCATATGGATTCATAAATTATTTTTTATTCAATATAAGATTTGAAGAAAATGTAAAATGAAATTCAATGAATTCTCCTTATAAGAAGTTAAATAAAATCAGAAAACATGGTTTTTGAAAAATCACATTTATACATATTTCATTCAAAGGAAGTAAAAATAAAGTATTTTTTAAATAAAGATTCATGTCAAAGAATTTCCCAAAATTTAAATTAAATTTCAGTGGTTATTTAATGGAGGAGTTGAATTTTAAGAATCTACAATTTCTTCAACTATATTATTTTTCTTTCTTCATAAGTTTGTCAAAAGAGCTGAAAAGCAAGGATGATTTCATATTTTTAAATCTTAATAAATTGATCGAGTTATTATATCTAAGTTATCAGATGTTAACTCAACCAAATCACAATTTCTATATAAGATGTAAAAAAAATTATCTTTATACTTGAATAAACTCTCGAAAGTCAGAAAGCAGAAATAAGTTAATGTATATAGGCCTTATCAACATTACAATCTTAAGCCTTTGCTAATATCAGCTCATAAAAGCCAAAATTTTATCGCTAAAGGGCAAAAATGAAATTCTTAGTGTGATAGCTAAGCAATCCTATAAATTCATCTTTATTTTGAAACAATTATCTCTTAATTTTGCCATTAAAAGAATCAACTGTAAGTTGAATAAAATCAATAATTTTTCTATGATTTATTTTAAACTTCGGTCATGAATAATCACTGATTTTCAAAAGAATGTTTTGAATAATAATAGCATAATAAATTATATCATATGAAAAGGAAAGAATCTTATTATTTGTGGCAGTTATTATTAGGATGAAACAAAAATAAATGTGAATAAATTTTATTTCGTAAAAATTAAATTAAAATATTTATGAATAGAGAACTACTGATTAATATAATTGATAAAATGCTGTAAGTAATAATAACATTAATAATTTTAATAAATAAAAAAATTTAAATAATCAATTATTATAATTCCTATTCAAGTAACGAAACAAGAATATCCATTAACATTTCATTTATTAATGTTTATTCAATTTAGATTAAATATTTATGAGTGAGTAAACTATATATATATATATATATATGTATACTCATTATTATAGTTAATTAAAACTAATTATATTCATTAGAAAAACAGTAAAAAAAATTTTCTACATAAATTGAATCTATTTGTGTCTTTTACATTAAAGCCATAAAAAATACTTTGAATTATAACACTGGAAAATGTTCTACATTAAAATTATAATTATTGAATGTTTAATTACTACTAAATATAACGAAAAAGAAATTTATATAATTAAATTTAATTAAAAAATCAATAGTTTTTTATTTATTAAATTAAAAATTATTCAAAAGTGAAAAAAGCTTTGATTACTTTAATTGATTCAAATTAATTGAGTTCATGTATAAAAAATTTCTATAAAAACTGTATAAAAATTCTATCATTTAATAAGTCTATAAAAAATTCTTTTCAGTAGAGAGTGAATCTATTTATATCTTCCTTATTGAAATCAAATAATAAAAATCCATCTTCAAAGACAAAACGAAAAATTTATTTGTATAAAAATTTAAATTATTGATTGATTTTATTAATTAATGACGAAATAACTAATACTACTAAATTACCTTCAATAACAAATTAGATTTTTTATTATTAATTAAATTAAAAAGTAAGTCTAAGTAAAAAATCTCTTATTATATTAATTGATTACAATTGATCATCATGATTAACAAAACAATTTAATAGTAAATTCGCTTAAATATAAGATGAAATTTTTTGTCTTTATTCTATTAAAGCTATAAAACGCTGACTTAATTGACAAAAAGATAAATTTTCTCCTACGAAAAATTAGAATTATTAATTATTATATTTTTAATTAAAACAAGACACAATTATAATTTATTTACATATTATTTACCAGATAAATTAACTTTTTCACATATTAATTATATTAAATTAATTATATATTTATGTGAAAGAAAAATTGTTGCGTAATGTAATTGATCGAAACTAATCGTCTTGATCAATAAAACTGTATAAAAATTTATTTCTAGGGTTAAAAAAAAACTGATTTATCTTTTATATTAATACAAGAAAATTTTTGAAAAGAAATTATGCAGCATAAAATATTGGAACTATTAGTTGTAATTATTAATTATAAAGAAACATAAATGTAAGCAATTAAATTTCTTTAAATAAGATACTATAGAGTTTTTTTTACTTTTTTATTGACTGAGAGCTATGATTTATAAAAAATGACTTATTAACATAAATGATTAAAACTGATCATATTGATTAATAAATTCATAAAAAATCATCAGTGTTAGTGAGTATATTTATGTATTTTTATTAAGAAAATACCTGCGTGTATTATATTATTATAGTTTGTTTTTTATTATTATAAAGACCGAAAAAACAATCGGAACACTAATAATGAAATATAATGCTTATACTTGTGATTTTTATCGTGTTTATTTGTTTTATGCGATCGTCTTTTGAAGCTTTCGTATCATTTCATTCTCTATTCCTTCAAAAATAGTTCAGATATGAAAACTTATTTTTTGCGTAACTATTAACATTTTATGAATTCAGTAATGTATGAAAACAAAAATGTATGTCATTCGACCAAATACATGGAAAAAGATGTACTTAGTCAGTGATTGGTGATTGGCTGCGTGTGACCACAACTTAAAACTCTTACCTTCGATTGTTGTCTGAACGAAAGAGAAAGCGAAGAGGCAGAAGACGACGATTTGGCCACGGCCTAGGAGGGACATGGCTCCTTTTTGTTCTCGAAAGATCTTGAAGTGTTTTGGAAGCTATGGAATATTCTGTCGATGGCGTTCGTTCTCGAGCAGAGAAAACGGGAAAAACAGGACAAGAAGCAGGGCAGGAGAGAGAAGAAAGCTCTGGCGATCCCGGAGAAATCCAGTCGGAGAGGAATCCCGTGACGTCAGCGGATCGATATCCAGATGGCACTCGTTCAAGATGGCGTGGTGTCCGCAAGTTGGACTAAACACTGCCTGTCAAGGAAATGACCTTTAAATGTATTTCAGAGGGGTTTCGCACCTGGGAACGTTCCCTGTGCAGGGCTTGCAATTAATTGTTATGAGAAGGATCCTTAATTTCCGTCGTTTGCATGCTTCGCAAGGTCAATGCAAGGTCACAAACATAGAGTAAAACGTTATGCGCTCATAAAAACAATGCAGGAATCCAACTTAATGGATTCACTTCAAAAGATTTCTGGCAATTTGAAAATTCGAATAATTGTTTGATCGAATGAAGTTAGAACTTTTAGGAATATGATGCAAGGAATCAAAGGTTACGGATTCAATTCCGATAATTTTGATAACTGTAAAATTTTAATATAACTGTAATGAAATCACACGATAAAAGTTTGAATGCGTTATTTATTCTTTTATCTAATTCAAATACTCATTTTAAGTGATTCACATGAAATATTGATACTTCAAAGATATAAATAGTAATAGATCAATAATTAATTTAATAATTATAAGAAATTTAACATTTTATGTAATTTCTTTACTTATAAATTTGTATAAGTGAAGCGATTATATGTATATAATTTCTCTGACACACAAAAAATAATTTTAATTTATTATTAAATAGAAGATAAATGAAATAAAATGTATGTGCATTTAATTTATATCGTTATTTTTAATTTACAAATTCCTTTTAATTTACAAATTCCTTTTTAAATTTAAATGAAAGAGTTAAAAATTGAAATTTAATAATAAATGTGCATTTTTCTATTCGACTATTTTTCTAAATCATTAAGAAAAATAATTGCTTGATTAGCTTTTTTTATACAAACGTTAAAATATCTATTTTATAAATATTTTATTTGCTTAAAAACATTTTTCGCCAAAGTTTTTATTTTAAATATTTAAGGATACCATGTAATGGTCAATTTAAAAGCCTGGACCATTTTAATATCTACTACGTAAATTGCTATTTAAGTGAATTTTTCATAGATAGTGTAATATAAATCATGTGTAATGAGGAGAGAATGTCTTAAATTTTCCAAGCACTCACTGAAGAGACGTTCATGTACAAAGAAGAATGCAGCATAAATGTCTTTTATTTAATTGTAGCTGGAATCGGATCAGGGAACTTCTGTTCTGGAGATCATTGTTCTGCCACTAAGTCACAAGGAGTCACAGTCATCGTTTAATTCAATGAATATCTTCACAATGCACTTAGAAGATAGCTTAGCATACTCTTTAGGGACTAACATCCCTGAGGCTTATTTACTGTCTAAGAGTACTTTTCATACATAATAGAACGTATTCACGTGTTACAAGGGAGGAAACCCTGTAAACCCCAAAACACTCAAAACTGCAGATAATCATGTTAGAAACAGAAACGCAATGTCCATTTCCCACAATTTAATAGTAGTTAGGGTTGAACCTATGACAAACCACTCTGAAAAATTTATCCTAATTTTAGTTGATAAGGAATTTAACTAAAATTAAATATTTCATGTATATACTTAATTCAGTCACATTCACACTGATATTTTATGGTGCATTTTCATTAATTCTGTGCCTACAATAAAAGAAAACAATAATGTATTTTCACTTGTTTCCAAGTTTAAATCAAACAATTTTAAATTTAAGTAAAAAAATCCCGGAAAGTTAATAGCTGATTCAGCAATAACTTGATTCTTTATCATATTGAGTAAAATAAGAAAAAAAATAATAACTTTGCATAATCGTGACTTTAATGTATTCCATAAATTATGAAATATGTCAATATTATTTTCCCATACACGATTAGAATTCAGAAATTAACATTTTACTATCATAGGCTATTAAAAACCATGAATAAATTAAGTTTGAACTGAATTTGTTTTCCATTAAGAAGTTATTTCTTAAACTGACATTCGAAAAAATAGCAAAAATTGAAAATTGTGAAAAAAAGCTCTGTTAATAGATGAAGACCAAATGATTGAAAGATCGATTTCTTATTTATCATTCATAAGCAACCGTTAAAAAATAAAATGCAATATTTTGAATTTAATTTTAGATAATTTAAATTTAATTACCTGAGTCAGAATTATAATTTTATATTTGAATAATGAATAAAATATTGAGAGAGAATGCATTTTTATTATGTCTTACACACACATACCTTATGTTTCATTTTAATTAATTGTGTCATTAAATTTAATCTTTCTTTACAATAAAGATATGGGGCAATTGGTAGAATTTATTCTTTTTATTATATGTTATGAAAATTCACGTAACTAATGAATAAAATTGAAAAGGTGAAGGGCACATCTGCAGCAGTTTCACATAATTATAATTCACATTAAACCCATGTATTTGAAAAATGCATGATCAACAAGCTTATTATTAATTGTTATTCATTTGAATTCATTATTGTTAGCTACAATAATAAAAAATTCTGATACAGATTTCAGAAAGTTATAAAATTTACATTAGAACTGTTACAGAACTTTTGGAAGGAAACTTTCAGTAATTCAAAGTAAATCATTCAAAACTTAAGTGATGCTATTAAAAAAAAAAAACTGAATGTGTATTTTATACTTTCTCTAACAGGAGTTACCTACCTTTTTATTTTATTTTATTTATATATATATATAAAGAAAGTTCACGGAAATATAATTTATTGATTTTTCATAAAAATAAATTTCCTCTCATTTTATCTAAAAAGTAGCATTTAATAATAATTTTTTACAGATTTTTGCATTTTGTGTCAATTTTAAATCTCATGCAATATGTTAGTATGTAAGAAAGTACTGAGTGACACTGCAATATGTATGATTATGTTGTACGCATCTGAAGAGTACGGTATTAATGAATATAAGGTGATTTCCAATGTATAACGAATTACACTCTACAAGATCCTCACTGCAATATGCATCCAATAAGACATTATCCTCTATTGCACTACTTCAGTTGATAACGTTGCATATATAAAATACTATGCGATATTGCTATATGCAGTATTTTACGTTATATTTTATATGACAATATTACAATATGACTTACATAATATTGCAATATATATAATGAGTTTGGTATGTAAAATAAAGCATTATAAAGTGATGAAAGCTGCCTGATAGTTTGCCCAACAAAATTATAGTATACAGAATGCAATATTACCATGCGTCAGTTAATGTAATATGCATGAAAATATTACATCATGCTATATGCGACAATGTTACAGGCTGTATTCAACATTATTTTTTGTCCAAAGATATTGCTATATAATGTATGTAATATTGCAGTACCTACAATAATGTTTCATTCTATGTATTGCAATATAACATACAAAACGCGATGTTTACAGTGCGCAGAATATAGCATTATAGTGTGAAGAAAGTGTCTTCATAATTTGTACGACATTATACACGACAAGCGGTATACGACATTATCACAAGCAGTATTCACTTAGGCTGATGATATCGCAGTATAATGTATGCAATATTACATTGTATAGGAGGATGTTTCATTTTATATATCGCAATATTATAAACAAAAAGCAATATTTGCATATTACATGTGAAATGCGAAGTTATAGAATGCAGAAAATGGCCTCATAGTATGTATGATGTCATAATAATATACAATATTGCTATATCTCAGTTAATAATGTAGTATGCATGAAAACACTATGGCAGACAGTATGCGACATTATTACTTTCAGTAGCCGGCTTTACATTTCGTCTGATGATAATACAATATAACGCATTTAATATTGCAATACACAGGATAACATTTCAGCATGCAAAATGCAGCATTACAGGGTGCAAAATGTGGAATTGTCTGACGATATTATAATATAAAATATGCAACGCTGCAATATGTAGCTTGGATGATGTATATACGAAGATACTACGGCACGTGAATGTGTCATTACTACATGCAGCGTTCTCCCTTATTCTTTGTATAATAATATTGCAGCACAATGTATGTCAATTGCAGCACACGGGATCCCATTGCAATATAAAAATATATTGCATTATATTATGTGAAATCTAACCTTACATTTTGTGTGATGGCATTCCAGTTTATTGCACATTGAACTGATTTAGTATGATGCGTCATTTTATGGCCACCTTTTGCTCTTACGGTCTTTTTTAATCAAAACCCACACTTTAAAGTGGGTACTCAACTATTAAATACATATTAGGTTGGGAAAAAAGAAATCCATTACTTTTACATGAACTTTTTGTAACTTCTTTCAGATTCGCTTTGTAAAAAGGTTTAAAACAGTTTTCATGTAGATTTTTAGGTCTTGTGCGAAGCTACGACTGCTGACATGCTGTCAAGTTTGATAATTTTTGATATTTTATAGACATTCTCGACGATGTTGTATCCATGCGAGGTGCATTCTTAGCATCCAAAAACCCAAACGGAATCGACGAAACCAAAATTGTGCGTAACTGGTTGTTACAGTCATATATAGGACGATAAACACCTTTCACAATTTTAGCCACCTGGTTATCATTTTCGCCATTATACAAGAAAAACTAAAATGTATCGAATTTTCTGTTTGTTGTCTTCTATTTTTAAAACCTTGTATTCGTAACTGAATGAATCAAACAAAAAACCGCAAGAGAATATTTTAGTGTCAAATGTCACCTTTCCAATGAGCATAAATTTGAAATTGTTTGATAGATACCTCACGAGATAGCGATCACTACAGACGTCTACCGAAAAAATAATAGATAACTTTTTACCCAACCTAATACAATGCATTGTAAGACTAGAACCCTCAAACTGGTGAACTAAAGACCAGACACACTTCAAACTCTAATTGCAGTATTCTGTATGCAATCATTATTTAAAACATAATAAAAATTACACAATAGAAATTCATACTACAACTATAGACTTAGCATTAATTAATTAGAAATCAAAACATTATTTGAATGATGAAAAAAAATATGCATGGAAAACTAAATTTTGTCAGGCATTTATTGGAGTGCTCTATTTTATTTTAAAATTTCAAGCTGAATATTTTGTCTAACTGAAACATTTTGGTAAAATAATATTTACTTAAATTATATTCGATAAGTCTGTCTTACATTACGCTAGTTTTTTTGGAATACTAATGGGAATTAATGCTGATTCGAAATTTAGAAAAGATTAAAAAAAAGTTATAGTTTCCTTTTATGTGCTAGGAACAAATATTTTGCTTAAACTACTTATATAATTCGTATGAAATATAAGTAGTTTAAATATTAATAAATAATATAAATAGTATGTTTTGCTTTGTATAACATTTTTTGTATTTTATTATTTAATACAAGTATTTCTGTCATACGATCCTGAAATACACTATTCTAGTTATCGTGTGTTTAAAAATATCTTATGGAGACGATCTTTCCATTCTAAGGTTTGGATTTATTTGTTGCAGTTCATTTGCTTTTATACACTAGTATTAACTGAATTGTGTTTAAAATTCACATTTAAATCTAAACTTTGCAAGCATTCACACTTTCGGTGGGCATCAAACTCACGATCTTCTGAACTGAGTACCACGTAAATCATCGTAGAAACAATTCTAAGAAAGCAAGTACATTTAATAAAACTGTTTTCAGCTCAATGTTGTCTATGGGTAAAATCATATAAATGAAAATTTCCGGGTTTAATCGTAATCATTGTGAAACAACAGCAAATAAGCGCTACATTTCTGCTTCGGCATAGAGAACTATCGGGGTGGCTGCTTGGGAATTTTCCCAGTTTGTGGGACATATGACAACGGGACACTGAAAATTCTCACTAAAAGGCAATAAAAATGTGTAGACAAATAAAAAAATGTGGCACGTCAGCCCATCGGGTGAGGGGGGCAAAGCCTACAGTGTCTATATCTGTTTTCTTAACTGAAGGCTTTGAAATGTGAAGCATATGTCCCTATTACGTGGTCAGCCTAACACGAGACCCCCAATGTTTAGTTCTCAAGCATGCTTGGTACTCATTTTTATATACTCAATAAAAAGATGAAAGGCTGAGTTGACGTTTCCCAGTCCGAGGATAGAATTTCTGACATATACGTTGAGAGCTTGAAGCTACCGCTACATATAAGAACACCGGGCTTCTAATAAGTTGTAGGTGGATATTAAAAAATTTCGTAATACATAATCCTCTATCAACCTATCGCCTATCGAATGTCAGAATCTACCGATGAGATTCATTATTATCTAACTAAATGACCTCGCTTTTCAAAATGAAAGGTTCCGAGTTCGATCCCAATCACAGCTGAATAATGAGAGATGGGTTGCGTTTCTGATTTCTGCATGCCCATCTGTGGGGTAGGTGCTTGGAGGTTTTCCAGCTTTAATTCGTTACTACGTGTAAATAGTGGTATTTAAACAAAGAAAAGATATTACATGGTCGGTATTTAAAATAATATAACAGAAATTTTCCTTTTTAGGCTGCCCATTGGATAGTGAATAACCTCAGATTTGAAAGCTGTTACTAATGAACGATATATTCGAACCCAGACTAGAAAACAGAAACATTAATATATACAGCATGATAAATATTGGTGAACAAGACAAGAATTATTAAGCTGAAAAATTAATACATTTAAAAACAACTTTTTTACTTGATTAATCTATCGATTAATATTTTTAGAATCAAACAGGTTTGATTTAATGTGAATTCAAAGTATGAAACTTAATAGAAAACGATGATTTTACTATATAAACATGCGTAAAATGCCCAGAAATAAAAGAAGCACGTAATTCTTTTAAAGGAAACAACATTCAATAAAATTAATCTATGATTATATATTGCATAAGAAACAAATATTGAAAGAATATTTTTTCCTAAAAAAATCCAGTCTGGAATTCATTGTATAATGTAGAGGAAATTCATTTAAATATCGTATAATGAGGAATTCTTTGGTAGAAATAAAACACGTGATTTACTACATTCCAGAATTTATAGCCCATGGCATTTATGGGATGGAAACCCAAAAGCATCATGAGTGAAAAAAAAACAAGCTGAATTCACATGATTTTAAACAGCTTTGCAAACTCTTTTTGTTTAGTTTGTATCCAGAAGAGAACTGTTAAGTTTTGTGCATGCACAAATATATATTAGAACAATCCACGTGATTATTTTTAAATGCATGATTCGTTCGTTCCTCCGTCAATAAAAATATGCCCTTCATGTTTTATAAGTATATATTATTCTCAAAGAAAGAATTATTGAATAGTTAATAATTGAAAATTATTAAAAGACACATTTTAAAACTTTACATGCATTGCATTTTAATGCTATATTTCATGGACCAGTGGAAGCCCAGCGGCTTAGTAGAAACGTCTCGTGCTCCCAATGCACAGATCTGAGATTTTATCCTTGGGTAGGGCAAAGCCGATTTAGCCTTTTATTCCTTTAATGGGTTGATAAAACTGAGTACCAAGCATGCTTGGGAGCACTGGGGAGTTTCGCGTTAGGTTGACCACCTAACCGGGACCAATGTATCACACCCAAGAGCCCTCATTCAAGAAAGCAGATATGGAAACTGCAGGCCTTACAAACACCCCTTCTTATGGGTTGTCATGCTACAGGATTTAGTTTTTTAGTATTTTTTTCATGAACAACGAGCCACGTTCTTGTGTCTAAAAGGAAACTGCACTGAAGGCCCCATGTTCAATACCAGCTGTAGAGCAGCAATTGAGGTGGGCAGTGCTATTCTATTCATTGCATGTTTGTCTACAGGATGTAATCTTGGAAGGTGGATGGTCATTTCTGTTTACGGCATGCCTATCTAGTGAATGGGTGCTTGGGAGTGTTCCGAGTTTTTCTTTATTGAAATACGTGAATACAGCACAATATCTATGAAAATTCATTTCCGAAAGGCAAATGCTGAATAGTGACTTTGCTTAAACTAATTACACTGTTGTATAAGTAACTTTACAGTGAGCCCAACACTACGGTGGTCTGATTGGTTAGGGCATCACTCTTATTACCGGAAGGTAGTGAGTTCGAATCCCGTCTTATGCTTAGATAAGCCGTGATTCTCATTCCAAGCTCACTACCCTCAGTTCACTAATGGCGACTGGAGCACTTAAATTATGTCGTGGTCACAATTTTCTCTGGAGGTGTTAGGATCAAGGTCTTGGGTCTTCTCTGGCTTCCTATAGTTAAATTGGAAGACCCATATGGTGCTGCCATCTATGAGCCAAAGTAGTACTTCTATCCTCGTAGGGACTCTATTCATAAATAAAAGACGCTCTTTCTAGCTTCGTTCACCCAGTCCCTGACAGGCGGCCTCGTCTTCGCCAAGGGTCCTAAGTAAAAACAACACAATGGGCTGAAATTTTCATCGATTGCATTTAAATTAACTACTAATTAATTATAACAATCCAGTGAGGGAAATGTGGTCCCCCTCCCATTTCCTGTTTTGGCAAATGGCGCTTCACTTTGCTGATCTTGACAGGAAATGGCGTGAAGCTGCTGAAACAACTAGATCTCTTGAATATAAAATGAACTCAATGCAACCTTTTTTTACCGAGACTTATGGATAAAGCTCTGAAAATGTCTGCTTTCAACCAAGAAATATTTCTCAAACTAACGTTAGCTCACTGACTTGCAATCACTAATTTGACATGAACTAAAGTCGAAGTAAAATTTGCCCACAAGACAGACAAAAATATTCCATGTATTTATAAATTATTTTATATTCGAACATTTAAATAATTCTTTTTCTCTGCTATATTTAAATCAAAATATTGTCTTTATATCTTAATATGTGTCTGAAGAATATTTTTTTTAGTTAAAAAGCATTTGTTGACATGTTATCTACCACTCAGCTTTATTAAGATTTTTTTAAGTACTGAAGAATGGAAAAAATCAATAAAATCCTATTCTTTTTAATAAGTTTGCTTTTGCCACAATAAAGTTATTTACTCGATTATCTGGAAACACTTGTGAGAGGAAAACTTGATAAAAATTTGTTGCTAAAAATTGTATAGAAATTATCTATGGAAACTGATAAAAACCATACAAGACTTTGACACTATTAACAATATAAATGAAACTTTTACTTATCTTAGAATATCTTGATTATTATGGAAGAATGTGATTCCAATAGAAAATGCGTTTTTCAACTATTTAGGATTATTGTGAAGCAACAATATATCATAAAAATCTTCAAAAAAAAAAAAAAAGAAAAAAATTGAAACTAGCAATATTCAATCAACTTTTGGTATAAAAAGGAAATATTTGAAAGCAATTAAGCCCGATTAATTACAGAGTAATTCTTATTGGAAAATAAATACTATTTTTACCAATAATTTTAGGCATGTATTTTTATTTTACATCACCGTTCTTTCGAACATTCGTACATACTCTTAGGAACCAATGAAAGTCAGAAGTCGAAAATCTGCTGCATTGCTGACAAACATGTAGAAGCGGGGGACACGCACAAATTGCTAATAATAAAATCATATACAAGAGAAATCTATTTATTGAATAAGAACTGTTTCCTCAGTGCATTAATTTGCATTGCATGTAGAACGGATAGAAATAAAATGAAAAGGGGTTTATTTCAATAAGAATCTCTTAATTAAGAAGAATTAAGGAAGCTCAATTGTATACCGCTTACTTTTCTGCCTTTTGCAATAACATAAGCATTTACATTGCACCACGTTTGTTTATAGCAAAGACAGACCTGGAAAAATTCCCATGCTCACACTTGGAGGAATTTATTACCATCCGGAATGGGTAATGTCTAGCTTGTCACGGACAGTCACAGCGCTGTCCAATATGCGTGGTGCCATGTTAGTGATATTGGTCGGTATCTCTATCCTTCATCAATTCGTGCAACTTTCATCCATGGAAATGAGAGGGCAGATGTCCCGTCTAAAAGTGGCGCTGCTGAAAGTTCTGCTCCAACACTGCTCTCACCTATACTGAGTTTCAAAAAAGAGGTATCCACACTCAAATCGAAAAAGAGTTGTCCGGGTTATCTGAAGCATTCCACCTGAATGATTGATACTCTGGTGGTGGTCCTGTTGGTTTCGTTGCTTTCAATAGTTCTGGAACTGGCCAGACTACATATTCTAGGTTTGCTGGTGGTCATTTCGTTAGCTCAAACTTGATGGTAAATGTAAGATTTATCTTACCTGTTGTGTAAATGTGGTATCTACCAGGCTAGCTCCCAACAATTTGTGTCTGGGATCCACTAAGGAGGATTTCCTTACGCGTGAATCCCCTGCTGTTTCTTGATTTTGTGAGGATCGATGGACTTCTGGATCTGGTGTATCAATGCTACACCAAAAAAGTGTCAGAAAAGACAACAACAGAAGAATTTAGTTTCAGAAAGCAGGTAATAATTATCTGTCGTTGTTCGATAGCAGCTGGGGTCGAATTTTAAATATTCCATCCTAAATAGCGCAATACTATCCTTAAGCTAAGACAGTTACAAAGTGCTTAATTTGCTGTGAATAAAATCCTTATATAGAGTGATAATCTAAGATGTAAAATGCATAGTACTCTTTATAAATGGATTGGGATCAATTACACGTCACCAACGGATAAACTAATAAAACATCCAAGTACTCATTCGGCAGATTTGCGAGAAGAAAACAAAATATCTTTATGCAATTTTTCAACTGTGGTTAGAATTGAACATGGGATCTTCCATTTTTGTGAACGACGTTTCATATGAAACGTGGTCCAGTCTCTGGAACATAATGAGGTTGTGAATAAGTCACGTGACACCACATATTGGATACCAAAACAGTAGATGACATTCTCAGAATTTAAGTGTGAGACAAGTTTTCCTTCCCAGAAAACTTTTTTTAGAGAGTCCATATTATAGATTACGTGGGGGGAGGAGTAATTATTGGATTTTTCGGAAAGTAATTTCATTTTTTCCAGACAGAAGATTTATTTGCATTTCTTCCAACTTCAGCCACATAATCATTATATGTTTTGAGAGCTCATATAGCAAGCCTTGTGTGTGAAAAAGTTCAATTAATTTTACACATTAGTTTGTGGTTAGTACCCTTTTAAATATGGAGAGCAATATGCAGCATTTTCGTTTTTTACTTTTTTACTGAAGAAAAAAAATTCTGTTCAATCCAGAAAGAAATTAACCGATGTGTATGCAGAAGATGTGTTGAGATACGCCAGTGACAGATAACTTGTTGCAAAATTTTGATCCGGCAGTTTTGATATCGAAGATGCACCATATTCCAGAAGAAGGTGATAAAGACATGATAAAGATATTAGTTGATGGAAATCAGGGAATAACAACAAGTGAGATTGGTGAGAGATTAAATTTATCAATTCAATGGTTTATGACCACTTGAAAGGCCTGAGTTTAACCTCAAAGCTTGATATATGGGTTTCCCATGTTCTCATGGAGAGAAATTTGTGTCATCAAATTGACATCTGTTATTTGCTTCTCAAACTTCATGAAAAATTATCCCTTTTTGAAGCGCATCATTACTGGGGACGAAAGATGGGTTGTATATAACAATGTCAAACGCAAGAGATCGTATAGCAAAAAAGATGAACTGACTCAAAGCATTTCGAAAGCCAATACCCATCAAAAATATGCGATGCTGTTCGTTTGGTGGGATTTTAAAGGAATCGTTTCTTTTAGTTTTACCGGATAACACAACAATTAATTTTGAATTCTGTTGACATCAGCTGGACAAACTAAATGATGCACTTCACCAGAAAAGGCCAGAATTAACAGAAAATGTGTACTCTTCCACCAATATAAAGCGAGACCTAATTTAAGTTTTGTCACTCGACAAAAGCTTTTACAGCTTGAATGGGATACCCACCAGATCTGGTGCCTTCTAATTATTATTTGTTCCAGCAAATGTTTTGGATGGTAAAACCTTTACTTCAAATGAAGAGGTGTTTTCTAGCAAAGACCAAATATTTTACGAGCGTGGAATCATGCTACTACCAGAAAGATGCCAAAATGTGTTGGCCAATATATAATTTAATAAAATATTTATTAATTATACGAAAATTTTCTGGAAAAAAAAAGGAAATTTTTTTTGAACAATACAATAGAAAATATTTCTAGTTTTCAAGCCGATTGACGGGCATCCAGAAATCGAAAGTGCATTGTATTTCTCCCAAAGTTCAAGAGTGGCTAAGATCCAATCCAAGACTTTTTATTTCAAAAAGTGCAACATTAGTGAAAACCATCAATGGCTTGTAATTGTTTTAAGTAATTATTTTCAGAATTTGACAAATGCTGAAATAATTTTTATTATTCACTTACAGAGAACCCTCTAATCTATGTTCTTAAGAATTATTTATAAGATAAGTTTGAAGAAGATGTAGTTCAGGAATTTCTGTTGCTTTCTTGATTCGCTGAATTTGAAGTGCACGTGACTAGACACGAACATGAAACTTTTGAAAAGGAACGCTTCTCTGCCATTTTTGTCACCAAATACATTTATACTATTCCGTGATCACATGATGTTAACACAAAGAAAAATTTGTTATATATGACCATTTGCAAAGGCCATTGACAAATGTGGTTTGAAATCGTCACTTCTGTCTACAGCTATCAAATATAAAATCCGGATTTTTGCAAAAAAAGAAACAAAATTAATAGATAATTAACAGCTGACAGCAATCTGTGATCAACTAACATAACGAAAATAAAATGCTAAGGGAGCAACCATATTACTCGAATTGTGCTTAAGAAAAGAACAGGCTAAAGGTTCATTTTTCATCTTTCACTATGCATATGAAACCTCATATATAACTTTATTTTCAGTTACTTACTTACTTACATTTCATATTTAGGGCATTGTGGACCAATTGTCCCAAATATGAAATACTCAGGGTACAAAAAATAAGGAAAACCAAAACCACTAAAATAGCGATAGCTCTCCAAAACACAAGCCAATCTCAATGAAATTTCAATATGTTGGTAAGTAAAAAAAGGTGAACAGTATGACATGATGAAAAACAGCCGCGCTGCTGTCAGAATACGTCATTTGTGAGGAGAATAAAAATGGATGTCTCAGAGCAAGGCGGCAATTGTCACTGTGTGTCTGAGATTACAAATCTGATGTAGCGAAATTGTAACAATGGCCAACAGGTGTCATTTGACCTAAAATATTTCGAAAGGGAGCTACTGGAAGACTAAAGGCAGGGCAAAGTCAGTTAGAAGTGGCTAGATGGCAGAAAGTGAGTCCGTCTGTGCTTCATAGGCTTTGGTAGCAATTTTTAACCACGGATTTGCCATCCAGGATTTTCAGCCAAGAATGGCTCGCCCTATCACGAGTACCAATGATCGATACTTTTCATTATGAGCATGAAGGAATAAAACCAAAACTCCGTCTCCTGATCTCAGATACTCTCTCGCTGCACGCTCCGGAAGATGGTATCCAGATCAACCGAGCGTCAAAGGCTTTACTAACGTAGTCCTTATGCTAGGTGAAAATTCATTTGCGTCCCGCTCACGTTACGCCATAGGCAAGAAAATTTGCAATGGACACGTCAACATATCCACAAGACGCGTGATCAATGGAGGGATGTTCTCTTTACAGATAAGTCCAGATTTAGCCTCATAAGCAGTAGTAAGCGCCTTTTCATTTGGAGAGAATGTCGAGCTCGTTTTCATCCATCAAAGATCCGTGAAAGAGATGCATACATATCTGGCAGCGTCTGTGTTTGGGATGGTATCACTTTGAGTGAACGCACAAACCTCCATATCTTTTTCAGCGGAAATGAAGCATTGAAAGAAAGGCAGTGTCGAAATTGGTTTTGCCAGATTTCGTTCTGGTGATTTTTCATGGAAAAATGCTCAACGATCTGGATGTCCACTTGAAGTCGATGAAACCCATATCAAAGCCATTATCGATTCAGATCGTCACGGCACAAAACGTGAATTGCAGAGAAGCTCAATGATTTGCATACATGCATTGAAAAAAATTAAAAATGCTTGGTTATATCAAGAAACTCGATTTATGGATACCTTCCAGATTAAGGAAATCCATTTGATGCAACGCATTAGCATTTGTGTGATACGCTATTGAAATTCAACGAAATTAATCCATTTCTAAATCTAACTACTGGCGACGAAAAGTGGAGAATTTATAACAACGTTAATCGGAAAAGATCATGGGTGATGCAAACCACATCAAAAGCAGTGATTCGCAAAAAAAAAAAAAAAGATTATGCTGTCAGCCTGATGGGATTATAAAGGAATTTTGAACTTTGAACTTATGCCACAAAACTAAACGATCAATTCAAATGAATATGTTCAACAACTCGCCAAACTGAACGACGCAATTCAAGAAAAGCGGTCAGCATTCTCAAATCGTAGGGGTGTTGTTTTCCACCATGATACTACACGTCTTCTTCTTCTTCTTGAGCTTGTCAGATATGTGGCACCTCTGCATTGTTGCATTTTGTGCCATGCTCCAAGCCCAATTTTTTCCTAGTTCCATTGTCTTGGGTCACCTATTTTGTTTATAAAGTCTGATAGTCCCTCAATGGAGTTACTACACGTCTTTGAACACTGGATTGGAACAAGGTTGGGATGTTTTATCACATCCACCGTATGACCCTCATCTTGCGCCTTAAGATTACCATTTGTTTCGTTCCATGCAGAACACCTTAAAGGGTAAAATTTTTAATAACGCTGATGATGTCAGATCACATTTAATTCAATCTTTTGATAGCAAAGATCAGAAATTTTACGAACATGGAATTTTTACACTGACAGAACGATGGTAAACGGTCATCGACGAGGACGGACAGCCCCTAATTTAATAAAGTTTTTTTTTAAGCAAAAATTTTGAGTTTTCCTTTTTATTTGAAATCGGCAATCACCTAGTTGCAAACCCAATATATATATATGTATATATAAAATTTTCTGTTTTATATTTATATTAGATTCCCATGCTTAGAATTTTAAAACAGAAAATTGTTGATTCCTATACTTGCGTATGTTCATAATTCAGTTTTAATATATGTAATTAAGATTCATGCAGATGCAAAAGTGCAAAGCAAGATTATTTTGCTCTAGTTGAAAAAAGTTACTCTTATAACAAATATTTTTTGATTTGCATTAACTTTCTAGTATTGACATCTCATCGTGCAGCTCCAGTAATAATTAGAAATAAAAATACAAAAGGCGATCCACAAAATAAAAAAGTAAAGATCTTACACATTATGACTATATATATATATATATATAGTGAGTTTAAAAATTCCTTAAAAAAACGATACCGTATTTTATAAATCTCATGTAAATCCACACTTATTTCTATTAAATAGAAATAACTCCTCTGATAATAGCAGCATATAATTGCTTCGTTTTTCCCTTATAGTAATTCAATTATACAAACCCCTAATAGCTTGGTCTTTCTAAGCTGAATCTTTCTGTTCCCCATTATTAGGGACATGATTAAACGGTGAAAGGGATTTTTTTTTCATGGGGATAAAACAGGCTACGCAATTTCGCCAGCAACTTCTTGACATAGTGGCGGGTTATCAGCCGTCTCCATGGCAACGAAGACACTGCCCCGTATCCATTCCATCGGCTTCTGCAGTGGATAACAGAGAATCAATATTCGCCTGTTTGCTCTTCGACAGTTGTGCATGGAGAGTGTTCTATAAAAAGCCCGATTCGCTCCCGAAATCCCATTTTTCCGGGACTATGAAACATTCGCGTTTATGCTTTTTTTTATTTTACATCTTTGAAATCCGAGGGGGATTAATTGTTTCGTTTAGTTCCGTATCTCGAAATGGAAATTTTTCATTGTTCGGAATTTTTTTAATGAGATTTTGTAGCATGTTCTCTCTAATATTTTATTTTGCCTTTGTTAAAAGAAAATAACATTTCGATTTTACTACTCTAATAATGATGTAGGAAAAGAAACAATTAATGAGATATTTCTGACTTGATTTAAGAAAATTCTGCAATTTATTCGGAAAAATGAGGATTTTCGTTTGCTATTTGAATTAATGAACGATGCTATGTTTAATAGTCAAAAAGAAAGATTTTTATATTGGAAATAATGGAAACGGGATGTGAAATTTGCTTGTTTCTAATAAAAATGCTTCATTTTAATGAATGCTTTTGTTGTAAGATGAAACAGCAGCTAAATTACACTCTCAAATTCTTATTCTCCCAAAAATTAATTACTCTTACATTAAATAAAAGACCTGAAGTTTAATGAACAAACAACTTTTGGAACATGTTTCTTTTATACATCACAGAAAGAAATAATGTTTCGTGTAACGTATTCTGTGGTTTCTTTGACAAGATAGTATTTTTAATTTATAAATATACAGGCTTTACATTTATAAAATTGGAAAGATATTGCTTTAAATGTAATA
>JAPDSC010045786.1:0-11162 GCA_026290005.1 Latrodectus geometricus
TTAAAAAAAATAAATAAATAAAAAAGAATGATATGGATTGTTTGATATCAATAAGTATATTTAAATGAGAGCACAAACACGGCGCAAATATAAAAATCACTGAATTAAAATTAATGCACAGAATTAATACCAAATGTTAGATGGAAACTTCATCTACATTAGCTCTTTATTACATAAAATGACGTTTTATATAGTCATTAATTGAACATTTGGCGCTCTTATTATTAAAACGCCAAAAAAATATTCACCAAGAGTACTTTGAAACAGCACTTTTTGCAAGACTTTTTTTAAATATATCATTCAAAATTATAGGGATGATTTAGACTATTTACTAAACAAAAATGAACGAGTTAAATAAAAAATACTATTTGTAATTGAATCCCATAACAGAAAATATTTGTATTATTAAAACTTATATAATTTTGATTCACACTTAATTAGATTACTGTCTCTGAGATAGGCAATATTGTTCGTTTTAATTATATTTCTTGTCTTTTTTTATTAATTTCAAAATTTTATAAAAAAAAGGTTCCATGAGTTACATATTAAATTAATATGATAAGTAATAGAATTCTTATATTCAAATCTTAATATATATAAAGTTTCTAAACAAAACATTGGTCTTTCAAGACAAATAAAGCCAATATGAAATTCATAAATACTTCCCTTAATTACAAAGCAATAGTCAGCACGTTGGACTGTTGTATCAGCTAAGAACCAATTTAAATCCTATAGCTCACCCCTCCAGTTCATCACTGGTATAGAAGCAGTCATCCAGGGGGTTCAATGGCTCTTGTATGCAGTAGACAAGATCAAACCGCTCTTAATCGCTTTCTCAGTGAACACATTAAAGTTATGAAGCTCTCAGGGAGATCAAAGCAATTTGAAGACTTCACCAAGTGTCTTTTGGAGGAGGCTTCCACTGAACACATTCTTGCTTGTCTGGGCCTGTGACCTTACTGACAATCCATCTTTAGTTTTGGGCTTCTTCAAAGCGTCATGTTCATGGACTTGATTTAGCTCTACAAATTTTAGGGATATGTGCGACAACAACTGACTCAGTTATGTATTTTATTTATCAAGTACTTAAATGAAGCTTTGTAAATACATTTTATGATTTCAAGCACAGAATACTAATATATATATATATATATATATATATATATATATATATATATATATATATATAGAAATATACATATTAGGTTGGGAAAAAAGTTATCCATTATTTTTTCGGTAGACGTCTGTAGTGATCGCTATTTCGTGAGGTATCTATCAAACAATTTCAAATTTATGCTCATTGGAAAGGTGACATTTGACACTAAAATATTCTCTTGCGGTTTTTTGTTTGATTAATTCAGTTATGAGTACAAGGTTTTAAAAATAGAAGACAACAAACAGAAAATTCGATACATTTTAGTTTTTCTTTTACAATGGCGAAAATGCTAACCAGGTGGCTAAAATTGTGAAAGGTGTTTATCGTCCTATATATAACTGTAACAACCAGTTACGCACAATTTTGGTTTCGTCGATTCCGTTTAGGTATTTGGATGCTAAAGATGCACCTCGCATGGATACAACATCGTCGAAAATGTCTATGAAATATCAAAAATTATCAAATTTGAAAGCATGTCAGCAGTTGTAGCTTCGCACAAGACCTAAAAATCTACATGAAAACTGTTTTAAACCTTTTTACAAAGCGAATCTGAAAGAAGTTACAAAAGTTCACGTAAAAATAATGGATTTCTTTTTCCCCCATATATATATATATATATATATATATATATATATATAAATCTCCATATATAGTATTATAAATTTGTAATACAGTCGATACTACAAATTCATAATTTCCTCCTCCAAATGCTAATCAAACTAATGATATAATTTCTTCAGGGGGCTACGACTGGCTTAATGAGCGGTTTCGTGGTCGCGATGTGGTTCGGTATGGGAGCTTTTGCAAGCCAAGTATACAGTCCTGAAGCACCCAGGGCTTATGGAAACTGCACCGATCTCTACTTCAATGCAACAAATATCGACTTGAGAAATATGACAGTAGTTCCTGAAGTCATGGGAAACAAGTAAGAAATATTAATATTTAAAACTTGAATATCATTAAAAAAATTAGTTTAAAATTGAATACTTCTTGAACTTAAATTCTTTATTAGTCTTAAAGTTGGTATAATTTATATACTGTAAACTGCTACGAGAACTGTATAGTGTAAAATGCACAATTTGTATAATGTAAAGTACACAATGTAAGCGTACTTACGTGAGAACTCTACAATGACGAATAGATTTTGCAAATAAATTTAAAATTTATTCATTATTATTGAAAATGTGAAACTAGTTAGATAAAAATCAATTAATAAAATATTCTTATTACAAAGAATGCCCAAGCAATATATTTGTGTAAAATGAAATATATAAACTTGATAGTAGAGAAAAAATAAAAGAGACTTGGAAAAAGTACAATGTAGTGAATTCTGAAAGTATTAATTGAAATAAGCAACAAGTTAGAATTGGATAACATTGACAATCAGTCAATATTATCACACAAATAATTCAATTTAAGTTCCATACACAAATATCATAAAGAATTATAAAACAAATGATATACGCGCTAACTGTATTTTTCAATACGCAAGTAAAATGAATAAGATCAAGTTTACAATATCTTCGTAGCATTTATAAAACTAATAACTGCTGGATAGAAAATGATGACTACATTTAACGAAATTTTAATAACATAGACTACAATAAAAAGATAAATGAATAATAATTACCTAATTTGGCCCGATAATAATCCTCAAATACAGTGAAAAAGCATTAAAAATAAGTGCGAAATTAAAGATGACTAAAACTTATGTGCCATTGTTATAACTATCTTCTTATAGGCTGTTTATTGAAAAAAGTAAAAATAGAGACAAAATTATATGATTTACGGATATATATATATATATATATATATATATATATATAAAAGAATGCTCCGTGTGGTGACCGGGGGTGAGAATTGCCCCAACGTTGGGGTTGGGCTAACGACCCCACACCGGAAAAAATCACTGTTGCGAGTTCCCTTGGCTACACACCCGGATTTCAATTTCTGTAGATGACCTGGAAAACGACTTAAGGACATGATTATGGGAACCTGGAACATTCGAACTCTTTAGAAAAGAAAAGGGTTGCAACTGCTAACTGACGAGATGGATAAATACTTTATTGACTTATTGGCGTTCACATATAATGTCCTTCCTGGGTCCTTTCAAGAGAATTCTTTTGCACAAAATATTTAATGAAGGCCTTGTAAATGAAATTTAAAATAAAGACGTTAGATTATCTCAGGATACAACTACATGTTCTACCGATTAACTGTACAAGTGCTTAACATTATCGTGTACTATCAACACAAGATGGAAAAAATAAACATGCATATTTTCCTTTCAGATAATACATCACCTGCGAATACTGTTTGACTTAATTTTGTTTTTTATGCAATATGAGATCGTTTTATGCACTCATGATTCATTTAACCGAGACCTACAGTTTTTAAAATGACTTCAAACCACTAAAAACATACGTCCGAAGTGAGAATCGAATCCACGAATTGTTAACGCCAGAGCTGTCTGCTCATAAATGATTTCTTTTTCATAATAAAACGGATAGGGTACTAGTACACTGATTTGCGAAATATTCAACTCAACGCTAAGGCGATCATTTTTGGTAGCCAGGATGAAAATCTCCCCATGTGTTACAATATGAGTCAGATTGAAAAATATTGTTTTTATATATAGTTTTATGTTGAAAAAAATACAAATTACACAAAAAAAAGTTTGGCCCCGTGGTGAACATTTGCAATTTTGGCTTGGCAGTCAAAGTGTTAAATCATCATCGATCACAGTAGTCTATAAATTTCTAGATCCCAAATCTAGAATTTTTATTCCATAGTCTATAAATTTCTAGATTTTCAAACCAATTTCTGACCAATCACTTTTACACAGAACAAAATCTAATTGCTTTTTATTATGATCGCATCTGCTGATATTAGGAAGATTAAGATTTTATTTGAATATCGGAAAAATAAATTTATCAGATTTTGATATCATTTAGATTTTTATTTGACAAAAAATAATCGAAAAAAAAATTAATGTTTTCAACTATTCAGATCTAATTTTATAGTTAATAATTGAAAATTATTTATTAAAAATATTAGTTTGGGGAAAAAAAATCCATTATTTTTACATGTCATTTATGTAACTTCTTCTGGATTCACTTTGTAAAAAGGTTTAAAACAGCTTTCATGTAGATTTTTAGGTCTTGCGCGTTACGACTGCTGACATGCGGTTAACTTCGATCATTTTGATATTTTATAGACATTTTCGATGATGCTGTATCCACATGCGAGGTGGATATCTAACATCAAAAATACCCGAACGGAATCGTCGAAACAAAAATTGTACGTAACTGGTTGTTACAGTCTTATATAAACACCTTTCACAATTTTAGCCACCCGGCTATCTTTTTCGCCGTTACAAGAGAAAAACGAAAATGTATCGAATTTTCTGTTTGTTGTCGTCTATTTTTAAAAGCTTGTACTCATAACTGAATTAATCAAACAAAAAACCGCAAGAGAATATTTTAGTGTCAAATGTCACCTTTCCAATGAGCATAAATTTGAAATTGTTTGATAGATACCTCACGAGATAGCTATCACTACAGACGTCAACCGAAAAAATAATGGATTACTTTTTCCCCAACCTAATATTATAAAAATTTCTTTATTCTCTCTAAAATATGTATACCTAAAACAAGATTACAAATGCTTCGATTTTCATATATAATCGTACTTTTGTACATATATTTTATAATATGCACTATTGAATTAATTTTATTTCCCTTTGCTTTCAGCGATGACATATTCCCACCATACAAACTATCTTACCTGTGGCTCAGTGCAATTGGTTTCATAGTGGTTCTAATAATCGGCAACATTGTCAGCCTCATTACAGGTATAAAAATTTAAGTCTTATTTTCGTATATATAACAGCATAGAAATAACTATTTAATGATCTAATACGTAATAAAAAATTGAAATTACACTGATAAACTAAGAATTTCTTACAATAAATGTTTAGAATATTGAAAATAATAAAATATTTTAAAATATACTAATTTATCTAAATGCTCGCATCGCTCAACAGTGGTAAATAATTAAAAAGCTTTTTTTTTAATTAATAGACAGTGCATTCAAATTCATTATTATAATTTTATCAAGAAAAATCCTAAATTTTTATAACTTTAAAATCTAGCAAGCGGCAATTTTAAAAAGATATTTATGATTTAAAAACATTTAATTTTGTTTATATATAATTCGATTATATATCTTTCATTTGACAACAAGTCATTAAACATCCTTCTATTTTACTACAATGTTAGAGAAAAGAAGCATAGTTTGCTTCATTATATAGTTTTATATATATATATAGTTTGCTATATTAAATTTAACAATACTGGTTTCCAGAGTTCAGCATAATTAATATTTAAAAATATTTAAGAAAATCCGAGTTAGAAAATGGTAAGTGAGGTATACGTTTACAACAAGAGAGTAATAATCCAAAAAAGAAGGATATTGTTAATAATTATCCGAAAAAAAAAGTTTGCAAGAAAATTGCACCGGCGAATAGTTTAAACTTTAGTTGGAGAATTTAAAATAAAAAAGTAATTTGGTAGTTTAATAATGTGTATGACCGCTTCTGATAGCCATGCATGCAGCACAAAGATTCCGAATATTTGTCATAAGATTGAAGATGAGTTTGGAACACAAAGAATTCCAAGAGTTTCGGAGATCTAAATTAAGTACTTTAACATTGTTTTGTAAGAAGAAAAGACTGTAAATTATCTTCCGAGTTTATATCACATACGTTTGATAGGATTAGAATCAGGAAAATGAGCAGGCCCTACTGAATGAGTTGAATATCTATACCTTCAAAGAAGTTGCTAACTAGAACCACTTGGTGACAAGAGGATTATCATCAATGTATACGAATACAATGAATATGACTCAAAACAATGCATTAGATTCAAATACGTTGAACTTCTTTAAAAACTGATGTCTTTCAATATTTTCAGGGTAAAAATGTGCTCCGCCATTCTCACCATATTGTTATCCGACGAGAATTCGTGTGCAGATTATTCAAGGATTCGTCAAAGAACATCACATTGGCCAGAAAGTACCAAACTATAAGATGTTCCAAACTCTGATGATGCCCATCCCCGAATATAGCGAAGCTATATCAAATCTATAAATTTGTGTTCATCCTAAAAAAAGTCTAAAACCAGCAATGGGTTGTCATAAAGGTCTTGCCTGGATAAAACCGATAAAATATAGACATGGAAAGCCTGTTCAATGGAGCGCTTGCACCAGACTTCGTAATACTTAGAACCCTCAGAGAAAATCATAGAGCAAAGGTGACCACTGACTGATGGTTGGTTGGGTTTTGTGGCGCAAGGTCCAAAAAGGACAAGCTGCGCCAAGACCACTGACTGAAAAAGCGGGTAATAATTGCCTCATCATTACGACATTAAGTAAGAGTCAACTATGATACCAGTGGTTTGGAGGAGGGCCTAGCCAAATGACTTGATATTCTTCTACTTTTATCTATTAAGAGTGTCAAGTATCTAAGTGGAACAGAAGGTAATGAAGGATCATCAACGCCCGTTTGGCTAAAGTATCCCCGATCTCATTGTCCTCGATGCCCTCATGCGTGTGTATCCACTGTAGATGGTTCGGTTGAGAGAAACTTGAGATTTTAAGGATATTTACACTTACGGAATCTCTCATAGGGAGCAACTTAAATTCTAACAAATCATCTTGCAAATAAAATAAACTTTTATTGTTATTTTCAACAGGTGCTACAAAAGGGGAGACAATTGATGAAAGATTGATATCACCCCTCATTCTATGGATGCGCAAATACATACCAGGAGGTAAACTGAAGAAAATTACATTACACAGAGAAAGAAGGGTAAGAAGAAATGCATATCATTTTTTAAATAGATCTGCAACAAACATTTTCAAAATATACCTTCAATAAATATATAACCACACAAATAAAAATAATTATTTTTAGAAAAAACCATATATAATATTAAAAATCTTATGCTTACATTACTGGAACCATAAACCATATAAAATTCTATGGCATTTCAGAATTTGCCTGTTCGTGAGATTCATTAGCATAGCAAGAA
Source organism: Latrodectus geometricus (assembly GCA_026290005.1). Taxonomy (NCBI): domain Eukaryota; kingdom Metazoa; phylum Arthropoda; class Arachnida; order Araneae; family Theridiidae; genus Latrodectus; species Latrodectus geometricus. The sequence goes on from JAPDSC010045786.1 coordinate 7,249, forward strand.
TAAGAAAGTTTAATGTACTAAAAATGTGTATAAAGCTGACTGTCACATAAGCCACAAAAGCACATTTTTATCCTAAAACAAAGGTAGAGCCTTAACATAAATCATCTCGCTAGATTCTATCTTCAATGAAACTAAATTCTGAAACAATTAAATTCTACAACTTTCAAAAAAAAATTGTTAATTACAAAGTAGATTTGTTCATGGCCAAGTAGAATAGAACATAGCTTATTTAAAAAATTTTGACACACACATTCATGTCAATATTTTTCATTCATCCAAAATATTTCATGCAATTTAAAAGCCCTACAGACATTTAATAATATTCTTTATGGACTCTTTCAGCAAAAAAAGTTAACACCATTAATGAACTTTAATTATTTCATGTAATTTATTCTGGGCACTTTTAAGTAGAATTATGAGAAAGATTAAGTGTACAAGATGTTGCTCCAGATTTAAAATGTTCAATATAAATTGGCAAGTTTCATTTTTTGATTATTTATCAATATCAACCGTTAAAAACCAGTTCAAGCATCATTAAACTTTAAGGAAGAGCTACCAATAAAGTCATTGAATATTATATGGCGATACTTAATAAATACAATCTTCAAATGCAACACGAGATTTTCCAAAAATGAAATTGTATACTTCTCAAATATTGTTAGGTGAATTTCTTTCAGCCAGAATAACTTTTGTTAAACATGCGATATTAAGAAATATCCTTAATTTCATTTCGAATATTTCTTATCACTAATAATATGTGAGAACCTATCACACATTATTAATGATAGGTTCTCACTAATAATATGTGTGTGATTCCAAGTTTTGAGAGAACCTAGTATTAATTCTTTGAAAACTTGAAGTCTATATTGACTATATATTTCTATAGTATTTTTAATGAATGGCCAAGGTGGCCTGGTAGATTAAGGCATCCTTCTCATTATCGGAAGATAGTGAGTTCCAATTATAATATTCAATGTGCTCTAAAAATGTCATGGTAGCATGTCCGATACATGAAATAATATCTCTGGGAGTGGCAGGCTAAGTAAAAGGGTCTTGTGCTAGATCACTGTTTCTAAATTAGGAGGGCCTACTTTCAGATCTACAATGGCACACCCTCTGGGTGCTCCACTATACAGGTTGTCACAACTTCTACGCCTTCTAGTGCTGAAAAATGGAAATTCAAGCAGCCAAACATTATACAACATATTTTGAATGAAACATGATGCTTGTGTAAAAATGATGCAAATTTAGAGTTACACTAAAATAGAATTTGAATATCAAAGCTTTAAATACACTATCAGTAAATCGAAATGATTTTTAAAGTCAACTATTATTTCAACAAGGCTACTAATTGACAACCATAAAATTTGGAATTAAACTGAAGAGATTTTGAAGATTTTTGACAGATTTAGACGAGCTTTCATTTTTTTTAAATAAGTTATTAAAAGTGTGAAATTTTTACAAATGTGTATTTTTGAGATTTAAATACATATAAAAAATTTTAAGAATATAATGTACATTTTTATTCATAATACAGACACAAAATTAAATTTCATAGTTTTAATTTTTTTTTCCATTGTTAGCACATTCCTTTTCTCACTTAAGTGAAGAATTTTTTATTAATTTTTTTAATTTATTTGTTAATTTGAAATTTAAAATTAGAAAATTTAATTTGCAAAGATGTAAAAACAATTTAGTTTTATAAAAAAAATATAGTGCCAAAATTACTTTAGATTTTTTTTTCCTCAAAGTTTTTTGGTAATATATTTTATTATGAAGTTAATTCAAAAATTAAAAACTTTACTAATGATCCTAAATTTAATTACAAAATAGAATCCTCTTTTTACATCATTTAATAAATGTAATCTAATACATTATATTTAATATGACTTTATGTGTTTACATGTTTGTATACAAATGCATCTCTTTAATTCACAGGGAACATCTTTAGCCACACTAAGAACAACAAGTGTTATCAGCGATAATGAATTTTACCCTTCAAAGAAAACATCTGTTTCTTACATATCTGACTCAAAAATTTCTTAGTCCACAACATAGAAAACTATAAAAACTGGTATTTAAATTGGATTTTGTTCAATTATTTAGCAGAAAACCTGCACTTTGGAAATTTTATGAAAATCATCATGTGTATGGAAAGAACTTAAATAAAGCAACTTATTTTTAATTATTTACTTTACTATTAACTTATTTTTTTCATTTTTTTAAACCATACAGGTAAAAAAATTCCTATTGAACTCAAAAAATCAATCATTTTAATGGCTGTCACCACAAAAATAAAAAAAATTGTTACTTTATAATATTTATTTTTAAAAGTATATATATATATAACATATAATTGTATATATATAATTTTTTATATCACTAATTATTGTTTAGCTAGAACAAAATTAAAAATAAATCGACTAAAAAAACATTTTATGTGAAATCATTTATATAATAAAAATTTATAACACAATATGCTAAATATTAACAGTCATTAATTTCTGCTTTTCGTTGGAATAAATACTTAAAGCTTCAAAAATTACATTTTGCATGTTACAAACTAAAATTTTTTTTAATTTCAATTTTTTTCTTTGCATGTAAACGAATAAATTTAAAATTTGTTTTATTTAATAGAACAGTTAAATATATGATCATTTTAAATAAACCCTCAAGAGAATCAACCAATTAAAAGTGTTGCTCCTAATTTTTTTCAAGCAATTTTACAGACAACTCGTCACTTTTATAAACAATTTTATTTATTATAAAACTCATGAAACATCACAGCATCAATAGGAATTTAAAAATTAAAATCTTTCTGTTGATATAAAATAGCACTTATTTCATAATAACTGTATATTAAAGAGAAAGTATTAAAGAGAAGTATTAAAAGTGATAAAAAAAAATCTATTTGATAGCAATACCATTAATATTCAACTTGTTATCCATAGGAGTATTTATTTAGTTTAATTATAACATAATAAAATAAACGTCACTTTTATGAACCTATAATTACAAACACTCCCAGTTTTAAGAACTAATGGCTACTCCTTAACATGATGGAATAAATATAATTTTAAATCTTATTTATAAAATTAAATTTTCAAAAATCTTTCTTTGTAAGCTCATTTTTTATAAATCTTTTTTTATCATGATTTTTTTGACTGAGACTTTATTTTATGACTGACTTTATTTTATGACTGTGACTTTATTTTATGACTGATAAAGATGGATAAACGTTTTTTAGTCAGGAAATCACAAGTTCTAATTGTATGTAACTGAACTAGCCATGTTGAAAACCTAAATCTTTTACAGTAATTTATTTCAAAATTCCTCCTTATGTAACTTCCATTTTATAACACATGGACCCATTAACAAAGCATAATCAATGTTTCAATGTAAACATGGTAAAGTACTTTTGCAAAGAGTGATAAAAGTTAGAGTGGGCTTAAAAAACTGACATTCTAGGCACAATACACTTGTCAATCAGTCTATGCTTGGAATGATGTTTAAGAAAAAAAAATATCTTAAGTATTTAGGCATGCAGATTTTATTAAAAATACCCATAAATGTTAAATAGCAAATTTGCTAGACAATTTAACTCAAGATAAGTTTCTCATACACGATCTCTGACAAAATTTCTCACTTCTAATATGGAAATAAAATTTCATACCAAGACTTTTGAACGTTGACTCAAGTAATTTATATAGGAAATGTATTATTTGCTGAAATTATCTAGGAATAGTTGAATGAGAAAGAAAAATAATTTTAAATATCAAATAAAAAGGCAGAATGGATCATGATTGAAGTACTTCTTTTTTAAAGAAAACAACACTAGCATGCTTTCCTTTACTGAAAGAAACTAAAAATATGTATTTAAAATGTAGTTTAAAAGCAGAAAAAAAATATATGAA
>JAPDSC010045795.1:0-23545 GCA_026290005.1 Latrodectus geometricus
GTCTGTCGATTCCCCATTTTACTTCCTTCATGGGGAAAGACATTCTTACAATTTTCATGATAATATTCTAACGACAAAAATAATGTTGTAAAAGTGTTATAAATAATTTACATTTGTATACTTCATTACTAAAGATCATTTAGATGAAAACCTTAATGACTTTAATGACATTATTTGATTTCAGATCACACATAATACACTTGAATGGACTTATTAATCGAAGTAGTCATTACTTTTCATAACGTTTATTTATGCATCCATGTTTAAATTATTTGTTAATGTGTATATTATAAATATCTCGCTAAAAACTATTTTTAGCAAAAGAAGCATTTAAAATTTAGTTCTAATTTAAAAATAAAAAGTATAACGAAGCAATCCTTTCAAAAAATCAATAATTCTGTTGAATTTTGTCCTTTAAATTATTTTTTTAACAAAAGACATATCTTAAAAAATCATATTTAAAATTGTAAGAACAACAAATCTGTTATTTATATTATTTTTTAAAAAGTCAAATCTTTTGTAAATAATTTGTAGTCATTTTAAACAGAAATGGAATACCATACCATTACAAATAATTTCTTTCGATAATACTGAAATTAAGAAGTATTTATCAATAAACGTATTAAAAGGGGAGAAAGAATTCATATATTAAAGGAAAAAAATTCTTTGAAGTGCTTAATCCCAGTTTTATATTAAATTTAAAAATGATTTGTTTTTTTTTGTTAACAATCTGTAAAGTTAATATGAATTATTATATTTCACTTATTTGTTTACTAATAACATAATATAAAATAAGAAGAAAATATCATAAAACCCAAATTTTAAATCTTTAAACTTCCTAATATTTTAAATATTCATGCATAAATAAAAAAATTATTATTGAAAATACTGAATAATGCTTGAAATATTATATAAGTTACTAATTTTATTCTAAGGTCATGCAATAAAATAGACACAAATGTTAAATATTTTACTATTTACAGTACTTAATGTTTCCTGTTATAATAATTAAAATTTATATTCATAAAATTAAAATATAAGCTTTAAAATTTTAGTACAAAATTATTGTTTATAGTTATATGGTAAAATTTAAATCTGATAAAATTATTTTCAATCATAAATACTTTGCACAAAAATAATAAGAAATTTAATATATGAATTTAATTTTTCTCTTTGATTATTCATCATTCATGAACACTTTGCAGAAAATAACAAGAAACTTAATACATGATTTTGTTACATCTAGCAAATTCATGAAAGAAAGAAAACATGAAAATGTATAACGGAAACTTTAATAGACATAAGATTGAAATTGTTTTATTATTCATGTTTTTATAAAAACATTATTTAAATAGTAATAAAAAAGCATTTGAATAGGATTATTGTGTTTCTTTTCTATTTATTAAATTATTTCTTTCCTATTTACAAAAACTTTTACATGAGAGAAATACCAAAATAATATTATTTTGGAATAAATTAGAAAATAAACGTTTTTGACTTAGAATCTTTACATTTAAATGATGATATTGTACTACATTTTTGAACAACACTTTTATGACTATTGAAATCAAAGCTTTGTATTATGAAATGCATACATGTATCTTTGGAACCTTTAATTGTAATTAGAATATTTAGGCTTCTTTGAATATAAGATTTTCAATGTTTTGAAACACTAACCATCATCAAACAGATCAACAGTTTATGAAATCAAAGTGTATCATTTCTAAATTATATAATTGTTTTGTAAATTACTCAAAGAAATTAGACAGTAGATTTTTATAATTGTAATACTGAAATACATAGAATTAATATAGGAAAAAGAGTTGTAATTTTAAGAAAGAAAATTACTCTTAATAAAAATCTAATAAAGTTGTATGCCTGATATCCATCGTGTAGCGAAAAAGATACACTTTATCTATATTAATAAAACAAGGAAAACACCCACACACAGGCATACGATAAAAATAACCAATTATGATTTCGAAGATTCAAATGGTTTTCACTATGGAGCATAAATTCTATTGATGAAATCGAAAGTCATCCATTTGCAAGATATTCAATGATAAATTATTAAGGAGGAACTTTCAACCACAGCTAATGAAGACGCTTCTTAAACCGTTGAATACATTTTCAAAATAATCAAAAATAAACATATCTCTTACAATATTTCTAATAGGTTCAACTGGGTTTACTTTGGAAAACAATGTCTATCAGATCAGAATCGGAATAGTGTTAAAGTGAAAATAAAATCTGTCCTGACCTTCTCAATAAATTTTACAATTAACATCAATAAAACATTTCCATATTGGTTATCTAGTAAAAAAATGGTGATTCTCATATTTACATTATTGAGTTGTCATTGTAAAATTCCAGTTACTTTACTGGTCATTGATACAGATAGGGGTCAATATAATAAGTTTGTTTTTAGAAGTAGTAACATCTTTGTACACATATTTCGTGTGTTAGTTTCTCTCTTGTTGATAACTTGTCTATCATTAATTTGTACAGTAATGTAGAGCTCATTTATGAAGAAAACATTCCTTTAATCAGATTGTTTTCATCAAAAATACACTTTGCCTCATTTTCTGTGGTAAATATTGGATATCCTCATATCCAAGAAATCAAATGAGAGAATACAAGGAGATAAAATGGTTTTAAAATCATATTATACCAGTAAAACTCTAAATTCAGTAAATATTTGAAAGTTCTCAATAATCAAACTTTCTAAAAAGTGATTTTTTATTCCCGTTAATGTTAAATACAGATTTTTCTTTTGTATTCTTTCATGATCATATATTGATTTTTAATTAAAGCTTCTTCTTTTCAAATACCAATTATATAATTTATAAACAGTAATTCAAAATGAAAATGTAAAATAAAGTAACACTTATTTAAATATAATAAATCCAATTCAAATAAAAAAAAACAATGATTCATATTTGTTAATAAATACAAATGATTTATTCTTTTTGAAGACAAAAATCTTAAATATCTTCAAAATAATATTATTCTGAATTGGAGTTCAAGAATTTATTAGCTGAATGATCACAAGTTACCCGTTGGGAGCCAATAAAACTCTTTCAAAAGGAAATGATTGAACAAATTTTATTTGCCTCTAACTTAATAGAAGGGTTCACGTTTTTAAAAAACTCTTCAGGCATTTATTCTCTTGATAAGTTTAAGGCATGATATTTACCAGATCATTTTATAAACATATTATTGATATAATAATATTCAGTGTTTTTAGTTTTCTCATTCAAGTAGTCATTATAAAATGGAGCGAAAGAAATGAAATTATATTTATATTGATAAATTGTATACGCTTTTGGGAAACTGGTAACATTGAATTAGGAACCCTGGAAGAAGAAATTTCAGATTTTCAACGATTTTGCACGGAAGCAATTTAAATAAATTCTAATCATAAATAATGAACTTTATAACTAGAATTATAGTTTTAATTGCTGAAAATGTTCAAGAAGTTGTTATTTACTAAGTATTTCATGCTCAATGATCTTTTCTGCTTCAGCAAGTTAATAACCCCAATTGTTCAATTAGTGCAATGGAAAATTCTCATGATTTTCAAGAAATTTACTTGAACTCTGAAGAAGTTGAAGTAGAATGTAGATATGCACAAACTTTCATCAGTCAACCACTTTTTATGAAGAAATTATTGCAAAACGGAATCCATATTTGTGCAACAGGTGAACAATTTCATGATTTGCTGAGAAATTTCAAAATTTCACACTTTCAAAAGCGTGAATGTTTTCAGTGCATCATTTTTTATGCAGAATGACACACCTTTTCATATTGATCACCTTGTCAACCAATTGCTAACACCACATTTCACTGATGCACGAGTGATCAGTCGTCCTTTTTCATCATCATAGTCTTCTTGTTTGACAGATATGACACTTTTAGTTGCGGAGGTTATCTTCAAGAAAATATATCTACAATAAAAGATAGATGTCTGTGCTAAATGTGAAAGACAGCATTTGGAGTCCTTATCTGAATATTTTAACCAACTCACATCAGTCAGCGTGAAAAAATATGTTTCTATATTTTATCGGTTAGAGCTTAGTGATCAGTAGGAAATGGCACATATTAAGATGTTTCATAGTAGCAATTTTTTTTTTATTTTATTTAGCATTTACAAGCAAACTAAACGTTTTTATTCATATTATAGGACAAGCTTTCGATGCATTTTTTACTATTATTTCATTTGATAAATGTCAAACCCAGTAATGAAATTTTCTGTAAATCAAATTTTATATCATTTAGTCCAAACGTATACATATATATATATATATATATATATATATATATATATATATATATATATAAAGAGAGAGCAAAAATAAAATTTTCTACACAGAATAAGAATTCAATTTAGTTAAAATATGTGTAGCTAAAAAGAGAGTTCAAAGTAAAACAGCACATGTATTTTTTTAAATCTTTAATGTATTTTCAAATAATACTTAGTAATTAAAAGTAAAATCAATCATGGTAAAATCATGGTTTTTTCTTAATCTGTATCTTCTCACCTTCACTGATAGGTTTAAACACTCAAAATTATAGACAGTTTTGGTTTAATATTTTTAATATCTTTAAAATGCTTATTTTGGTATTTCTCAGAGACAATCCAAACTAGAAACATTCTTAGGATTTTAAACAGTTTTTCATTTATTTGAACTGCATGAATTCCATATCAACCATTTCAGGAAGAAGATTCCTTATTTTGTTACTTTATAACTCAATTGTCCACAGTTAAAAATAATCTTGTTTTGTATTAAATGTTGTTACAAAGAATTAATAATATAATTTAAATCTAACGCTTGAGATAACAATATATAACTATCATACCATTCATAGAAAGGGAATGAAATAAAGTATTTTGAGGTATGCGCTCAAGAATGATATGAGAAACAATAGGGTCACACTGACAGTTACGACTACAGTCAAAACATTTCGAAAATAACAAATGGTAATACCAAGTTTCTTGTATTGGAATGTGATCAACGAAAAACTCTAAATAGTGCTCGAACGACAACTGTAACATGAAAACTGCCTGCTGTAAATAGGCTAAAAGTGAAGACAACTAATAAGGACAGAAAAGGAGCATAAAATAAAGCATTTTATTGTGTTTTACAAATTTTCCACATGAGCTCCTTAACATAAGATGAGACTTTGCATGTGACAGATGGTGGATAGCACTGCAGCACGTACCATGTCAATAGGAATCTCATAAATCGCAGTTCTGATGAAATCTTTCAAATGGAATGCAGTTTACGGACGAAACTGATAGCTTTGGATTTCAGACATCTCCACAGACAGAAATTTATTGGCCACTGAAACTGGAAATACCGAGAGATAATTCTGTCACAAAATTGGTTTTTTAAAACATGTTTGATTCAAGACCATACATGTAGAGGAACACCACATTGAATCCACACAACTTCAGTCAGTAGATCATTTTGCTTTGCAATGCAGGAATGAGCTAATATGCCCAGATAGCAAGCACTCGTTACTGTTCACGTTTGCAGATCACCTGCAGTAACCTCTTCAAAAAAGTAAGGTACCAGAATGAACGTTCTCGTTATACCATACGACACAGTCACTTTTTCCTCGTGTAATGGACCCGTAAACACATCAGGTGAATTATTATGCTTTGAATTCACGTTACCAGTTAACGAGAAATGCACCTCATCTGTCCACAGAATACGTAAAGGCCAACTTCTATCTTCATTGTACTGGATAAGGAATTTAATCGCAAACTCCAGCCTTAATTGATTGTCTTCCCGCTTCCAAAACCTGGACAAATCAGGACAGTTGAATTCGGCAGATTCAGAGCACATGAAACACCGTGTGCATTAGCTGGACGACCAGTGATTATCATCAGCTGAACTTCTGCAATAGTTTCCACAGTATCGGTAAGTCATTCAGACTAAGGTCGATAGCAAGTGCAAATTTGTGAATCAAGGTCCGTTCAACTTTTGAGAGTGCACTGCCTCCCTGTAATCCATTGTTTCTGCGGTAAAGACGCAATGCCTCTGATGCATTTTGTCCATTAAAGTAATAAATGTTTGCGATTTCTCCACGTTCTTTCCCTTAAAGCATCATCTTATTAGGAATGGCAGAAAGCAACATACGCAGTTCGCATATCACAATGACTTTTCTTTCACATAGCATGACGTCATCAATTATGACGCTGTTTTTCGTAGAACCCGAAATTTGAGTTGCTTAGTTTCTTTTTATCTTTTGTGGAGGACAGATCAGGCTGTAGTCTCAGCTGATGTAATGGTGAGGCGTGTGACGTACATTAAATGAACATAAATGTTCTGGTACATGTCAAAATCGTAAATACTTTTTCCTTGCCTAGCTCCGGGGAGTTTCGTGCTGCAGTTGCTATTCCAACGCTATTTAAAGTTTTTGAGAATGGAGATTGCATTTCAATGCAAAAAACAGGGTGCTGCCATTTGAAATTTTAGAATTTTTCTTTATGTAACCGTAACTGTTTGAGAGATGTTGTTGTTTTCTATGTCATTTTTGAGCACATACCTCAAAATACCTTATGCTAAAATTTATTCAGCTCCTGCGATTGGTATGATAGTTAGAGACCCATATGTCGGGATAGTTTTCTTATAATCACTCTTTATATATATATATATATATATATATATATATATATATATATATATGTGTGTGTGTGTGTGTGTGCACACACACAAATTTTTTTAAATGTAAAGGAAAAATTATAATATGAATAAATAATTGTGTTTTACTTTCAAAATATAATTGATAATATATTCAGAATAAGTTTTTAAAAAGAATATTTTTCGTTTCATGTTAAATGTAATAGCGCAAATTTAAACTTCGTGCTAAATTATAAAGTTACACGTGCAAACTCCTTTTTCAATACTTAATTTGGAAAGAAAAGAAACTTTTTTAGAATAAAAAAAATTGTTGCGTAAAAAATACCAATTTTTTTCATGCCATACGATAAATAAATGTTGGTTAAATATGCTAAAATAAGTTATTTTAAGACAACCACATTATTTCTGCTATTTTATCATTGATACAATTTGCATTATAAGATCATACATTTTGTTATTTATATCACCTTTTTTTGTATGTATTTACTATTTTCATAATGGGAAAATATTTAAAACAGTAACAAAATTCTAAAATTCAATATAATCTACAGAGTGTCTCACAAAATAGATGAATTTAAAGTAATACTCAATATGAATAAAAATCTAAATAATTTAGAAAAAGTTGCATCTAGAAAATGGAACACAGTTAAAAGAATATAAAGAAAATTCTAAAAAATGAAATGATTATTTATGTTAAAGCTTTTTTCATTAAAAAATAGTGTTTACATTTTTTATATTTTACTGAGTCAGCGCTATTTAAAATATATTTAATTTTTTCAATATTTATCTCTTACCGTTTTTGTTAGTGGCAATCTTGTTTTTGAGCTTTAGCTTATAAACCTCGCATTTTGTATTCCACTTCACATTAAGCAATAAAAATTAATATTCAACTGTTCACTAAATTTTTTTTGTTCATATTTTTTTCATCTTTCATACATTCAAATATTAGTGAAGTTGAGTACGGAATTATATTGACTTTGATATAAAAAAAGAATCGAAAAACTCATGAAATAAAAGTCTTTGTTCCAATATAATTGATGCATCATTTATTATATCATTAGATTTAGAATGCACCAAATTGCTATTTGTGCAGCTATTAAGAAAATGTACAAGCAAGTAAGTATGTGTGTATCAAGAGGATACTGATTTTTCAGCGTATATTTTTAAGAAATGAACGTACAGATCCAATTCAAAAATAGACTTTAAATTGTTACTTATGGAACCTCTTTCGCACCCTTCTAAGCTACTCGCTCACTCTTACAACTTTCTCTTGATGTGAAAAGTAAATTTCCAGAAGTTTCAAATATTTTAAAACACGATTTCAACATAGACTAGCTTTTAACTAATGCTTCTTCTAATGGAGCAGTAAAAATTTTAATTCATGACATTGATAACTTATAGCGCAAGGGAAGTTTTGTTTAAGAAAGTGGTTAAGCAATTTGTTGGAAGTATTAGAAGACTTATCACTTAAATTCGAAGATTCAAATCAGTTAGATATAGTAAAGCGTAAGCCATAAAAGATGCTAGGAATAAACTGATATCCTTATAGCAATACTTTTGATTTTAAGGTACTTCCTTCGAACACGTTTCATCAGTTACAAAACGTAGCGTTCTTTCAGTAGTAGCAAGGCTTTTTGATTCATTGGTATTGTTAAAACCAAGTGTTAACTTTTATATTTTATAAACCAAAAATATTTTTACTAGACTTAAGTTCAGACAAGTTAGAATGAGATGATACTATTAACTCTCAAAAAGCTGATAGATGGATTCATTTTCATAAGGAATTAAATTTACTGGGAAATTTAAAAATTCCTAGATTTGTGGTTGTTGATCATCTTCATAAAATAGAGCTGCATGGATTTTGGGAAATATTTGAAAAAGCTTATTGTGCAGATATTTATGTTAAATCCTATTCAAATGAAAGCAATAAAGTATTTTTATTGTGTGCTAAAATAGAATAACATCACCTTAAGTACAATCTTAAAATTAGAAAGTACAGTAATAAAATACTTTAATATTCCAACAAGTAATTGTTTTGCTTGGTCAAATTCTACTATCACATTATATTAGATCTCTTCTAATTCACGACGATAGCTTCCATTTATGGATGTTACAATATCAAAATTTCAACATCAAGTTCTTGATGTGGAACGGAGTCATGTTGACGAAAAAGCTTGACTCCGTTTGCTGTTGATTATGATATTATAGGATTGAAACCTAATGAGTTAATTGAATGTGATCACAATGGTTTCGGAGACCCCATTAGTTAATTTTAATGTGGAATCTTTAGTGCATGAAGATGCAGAAATCAGTTTGGACAATCTTGACTTAATTAGGAAGAAAAGAAAGTTGTGTTGATAACTTTATCGAACTTGGAGATGATTCATTACTTATGAAATATTCTTCTTGGTCAAAGTTGTGCCTCATAGTTGTTTATTCTTTAAGATTTGTAAACAACTGTCTGAAAATCTTTTCCTAAGCGAACAGGAATTTTAATAGTGAAGAATTAAATAAAGCTCTGTGCTGTAATAAGAGTTTGCCAGAATTCTGGATTTTTCTAAGAATTGTTATGCTTAAAAATGGATAAAAGTCTGAAATCACACTTGAACACTTTCCTCGAGTTTGTTTTTAGATAGAAAAGGAATTATTCGCGTTGTAGGACGTTTAAAGAATTCACATCTATCTGAAGATAAAAAGCATCCAATCGTCCTTCAAAAACATTACCTTCTAAGCTAATAATTAGACACTATCATATAACTTATTTTCATGCAGTTCCAACAGTTTTTCTTTCTTTTATCAAGGATTCTGGATTATTGCTGAAAGATCAGAGCTTAGAGTGATAAAACAAAGTGTTTTCGACGTCGTGCCCAAGTTATTAAACAAATTATGGCTGATCTGCAAGCATGTAGAATTGTACCTCCTAGGGTGTTTAACCAAATTGGTTTGAACTATGCTGGCCCATTCATAATACCTAAATCTGGTCATGAGCAGAAACCATGCAAGGCTTATGCTTGCATTTTTTGATTGTTTCATTGTCAAGGATGTATACCTACAAGTTGACAAGAATCTTAGCTCTAAAGTTTGCTTAGAAGTTCTAAAAAGACTTATAGAAAGGAGAGGAAGGCCAAAAGAATTATTCAGTAACTGCGAAATGAACTTTAGAGGTGTCAACGAAAAAATTCGCTAAGTATTTTTATTATGCCAGAAAAGTGAACAATTTCAAGCATTTTTAGCTTCAAAAAATATGAAATGGCACTCTTCTTTCCTCCAGCTGCACTTCCTTTTGGAGGTCTATGGGAATCAACAGTTAAGAAGAGACCTATTGAAAAGCTCTGCCCTTACCTGTGAAGCATTATTGAACTATAATTTAGAACATTAATATATATATATATTTAATTTTATTTGTTTCATCTTAAAATATCATATATTATTAATATTAAATGTAGTATTTCAGATTTGAAACTGTATTGATGCCTTTGGAGGGCTTCAAGTTTTGGTCAGTTTCTATTTGTTATTTTATCTAGTCAGTGATCCTTGTAAGTAAATTTAATTTGTTAAATTTTTTTTTTACCATTTTTGTAAGTGGTTTCTTGTTTTTGAGATTTTGTTTATAAACGTCACATTTTATATTCTATTTCGCATTAAGAAATAAAATTTAATTTTCAACTGTTCACTGGATTTTGTTTTCACATATTTTTTGTTCCTTTGCATATTCAAATACATAGAGAAAATTCCAATTCAATGTAATTACATTCCAATTATTACTTTTTTGAGATTCTTATATATACATATTTATCTTCTATTTTTTTCAATTGTTAAAGCCATATCCTAATCATAAAATCAATGATAATTACTTTCTAATTCCAAGCTTTTACTGTTTTATTATAATAATCTACTGTGCTTTCTCATTCTTTAGTTTTTTTTTTTCATTGCATGGAACATAATTGTATCTCTTCAATCGTAATCAAAACTAAACCAATATAATAAAAATCTGAGAGAAGGCAATTATTTTTATCAATAACCACATCTTGTTTTTATAATTATTTTGTGGTTTTCATTTTTAGAAATATTATGTTCAAAATGAAACTTTCATCATATTTTTAATCATCCTAAACTTATTTTGCTTTTATGTCATGTTACAGTAAGCACTTATGTATATATGCAACAAAGAAAAATGATATCTGTCTACTGATATTTTTACAAGCTTTCTTCTAAAATCTTATTCTTTTAATCTTCCATTAAATATATTATTTATGTAAAAGAATGTGAATATTGATAGAGCTATAAATATTATATACTTTATGTATTCATTAAATTACTTTTTATTGAAAGATTTTTAGCTTAAATAGCTTAACATTTTTATTTTCTTTACAAATACGAAGTACATTTTACAAAACAAAGCATTCCGTCATAATAAAATAACAGGTCATATTTTTAGATTATAAACATTAATATAGAAAATCTAATTCAAGAAAAATATTTAGTCTAAAATTTCAATGTAAAAGGTGATATAAAGCTTATTAATATAAATAAAAATAAAAGATCTAGCTGTATTCTGCTATTAGTCTTTAATTTATTTCGTCCATATTTACTAGCTGAATTAAATATTTTAATTTAAAGTGGGCAAATTTTACTTTCTAACTTTTTAACTATTATAAATAATTGCAAATTTTTAACAGGTATATTTTCAATAAATAATATGTTTTAATTTGCTTTTATCACCAAAATTTGTAAATAAATATTGTTAGAATTAATTATTTTCAAATATAAAAGATAAATATCATAAAATCCTGTATAAACTACAATAAACTGGTATGTGTATGTTTAGTGCACTGATCGTCGATTTAACAGTTAGTGGGTTCAATTCCCACCTTGAGTTTGAGAGTTCGAAGTGATTCGCAATCCACTTTAAACTGTAATCTCATGACTAATTGGCCCTCGTGTGTAAAATTGACCATTGAGTGACAGTAAAATGAATCATGTGTAAATTAATTTATGCAATTTTCCTTTTCTGGTTTCATAAGAGAAGGATTAAATGGTAAGTGCATATTAATTTCTAAGAATAATATGGAATAATCTGATTTTCTATAGATGAATTTATAAGCCGTGTGAAGAAAGAGGTGGCTTTATTTTCTAGGGTTAATTTTGGGTCCTCTCTTATTTACATATAATGATGATTAAAATTTCAGAGGAAAATAAGTGAGGACATATTTTTTAATTAAAATTAAAGTCAGGTCTTGAACGAAATTTGTTTGAGTTTTTATAGATTTATGGATATTTACATTTCTTAGTTAGCATTATATAAGAAAATACTTCAGTATAATGTTAGGAGATGAAGATTTTATACATAACATAGTTTTACTTAAGATAATTAACTAACAAATACATAAAGTACATAATGAGTAACACACATTCACAAGACAGAAAAATCTCAACATGATTCAAATTGATTTTTTTAATTTGTTTAATATATCCTGACCGTACAGTAATTTATGAATTTTTTTTATGTAGTTTACAAAGCAGAAATAGCATGAAATAATGAAAATCGCATGTAAGTAATCCCATATTAATATTCGTGCACAAACATTATATAAGAATTTAGGACAAAGTAATAATAGCAGAAATTTTTTCCTAAAGACATTTGATAATGATTCTTCATAAGAACGTTGACTTCTGCCATGCTTTAATTGTTAAAAATGATATGATAAAGCGTAATTGATTAGAAATAAAACCTTAGTTTGCTTTGGTTTGTACACGAATCAGCCTAACAGAGCACATCCCATGTAATTTCAACCCCATTACATTAAATCAATAGATACTATGTGGTTTATTTACATGAATCATTTATGCTTGATGATGCTGTGAAGTTACCAAAATAAAATTGTAGATCCTGTTGCTCATTTTAAGCCAGAGCGTAATCTCTGGTTTTACAATCCACGCATACGAATTTGTAGTCTATATTGAATTTGTTGTCAAATTTATACTTAAAATCTGATTTTCATTTTCACAAGTTACTAAGATTCTCAATTTTATTGGGATTTTTATACTCACAATACATATTTGAAATATTTTTACTTAAGAGTAAAATTTCCGTCTTCACTAAAATATTTCTCAATTTTATAAACTCTGACTATTAAACAATGTTTAAGGAAATTTATAATCTTGCTGTACATAATTAGAAGTACATCATATGTTTACACTATATAGAACTATATTTTATCCGTGTATAAATAGCTTCAAGACATAAGTTTTTATAACCTTTTAGTTTTATTTCCTTATACTTCTAATTTTTGCTTTTGAAATTTTTTCTTTTATTTCATTTTGCCTTCACCTCTGTATTTTAAAGTTTGTACTTATTGAGGTATTTTATAAACAACACTCCTATTTTACTTATTGTTTACACAGTAAAATATATTTAATTACATAATCTCACTATGCATACATATTATATTTTAATTTAATTAATTTTAAAATTTAGAAGAAAACAAGCAGTCATTGAAAACATAACACTACGACAAATTTTATTTACATAATATTGCTATAGCTATAAATTACTTTTATACAATGCGAACATTTTACATGAAATTCAAACTTTGATTATAAATGTTTTAATGAAACATTTTCAGTTTTAATTTCTTCACTGAATATAAGTTATTTATTACCCTGAAAATATTGACATTTTCAAAAAGAATCTATCTCTAGAATTTAAACTATTCAAAGGGACAATTATATCTCGCAAAACTCGAAGTGAAGTTGCAGAGAATTATTTTGAGGTAATCTCTCAAAAGGATTAAATCTCTTTAGTTTTCTTGTATAAGCAGTTATTGGAAGAGGTATGGAAATAATTTTAATTTATCCAGACATATATAGATCATTAGCATGTTAAAGACTTTTCAGATTTGTTGATACACATTGAATGGAAATTAGATTTGATTTGTTGTATGCTTTATTACAATAATTTCAAATTAAATCATGAAGTGATATTTCAAAACTAAATAAGGATTGTGTGTGTTTTAAAATGCTTATCAAGAAAATTGTCTACCAAAAAAATGTTTGGACTGGATTATAAAAATGTTTGCAATTTATTTTTTGGACAAAGTACAATGTTTATTATTTTTGATTAATTATTTTTTTTTAAAAATCAGTATTAGATATTTTATATTTAAATACAGTTTCAATATGGTAATATATGTTTCTCTGTAAAAAGAATGGATTTTAAAATATTTGCATACCCGAAAACAACTTTTCTGACAAAGTTCTTAATTATTTTAAAAATTTTTATAGAAAAAAAAATATTTACATGCTTTTACACAGATTAATATGGAAAGCATAAAATTATTTTTGAATGCAATTTCTTGATTTAATTTAAAATTTTGAGAGTTAAACTTTCAAGCAAAATTTTTTAATTGTAATTTATGAAATACAATGAACAAAAAATGAATTCTTCTGATATTTTCATGAATTTAGAAATATATTATAATGATATTTAATTTATTTTTCATATTCTCTTAATTTAAATTTCTTACACTTCACCTCAATATATCGTAACTATTATTTTTCACTTTTTCAAAATTTTCTTTCTTTACTTTAGCTTAATTAGTAACTTTAAAAACATTCTGCTTAAAACGTTTGCATGCTTTCTCCAATGTGGATATTTTATTCACTTATGCTTCAATAGATGAAAAACATTTTTTCTATTCACGTCTTTCAAACGACGGATTAGTTTGTTGATTTTAAGCTGCTGCATTCTAATTGTTGTACTTCAATACATTAATAAAGAAAAAAATTTTGAACAGAAGAATAGATAATTTAAAAACTGAAGATTGTCGTAAGGATTTTGTGCAGAGTATGTTGGTTTCCTAGTGGATTTATCATAATTAATGGCCCATATTCATGTGCCGTAAATGAAGAAATCTAAAAAAACTCCCAAGATACTACATCCATACTACCAAAAATTTGAAAAAAAAAAAAAAAAAAAAAAAAAAAAAAAACCTTTACTTTTTTATTTAACAGTGATTTAAAACGAACCCAAAATATATTATAGAATTTTATGCTACTAAGATTCTTATAATATTCCATGGTGAGTACTGAGCTAATAGAGAAATTATAAACTGATTTTAATTGAACATCTATTATATTATTTTTGCCATGGTGATCATCATTTATTATGAATGTAACATTGAAAAAGAGGTTTTTCTCGTAGTTGTGTCTAATTGTTTAGTAATGTTTAATAGAATTTTAAGTAAATAGATTTCTCACATTTATAAGTGGAACTTTTCTCTTTACGAAATTTGATATTTTATCAAATGCTTCAAAATATCAACAAAATTTATAAAATATTAAATTAAAAAACATTCATATTCAAATTGCCGTTGTATAAAATAAATTTTTAAATGTTATGGAAGCTATTCTGTTCTATTAAATTTTTTAAAACTGCGCAAGATTTTGTTACATTGCAACAAAGTTTTTATTTTGTTATTGTAATTTTTCTTGAACTTCTACATTTACACACAAAAATTCTATCAAGATATGTTAAAAACATTTAAAAATAATTCATCGATATATTAAGCCACAAATTAATTCTAAGTTAGCTGCAAATTGTTAATTGAAAAATAGTTTTTTTGTGAACCATATCCATATACCACATTTGAATTTATAAATCATATTTAAACAATTAATTTATTGGGAATTTTGTAATCATTTATGAGACATAATTTAATCTGAACCGTGATTCAAGTTTATGCCCATGATTTATAATTTCACTTTTGATTTAGAGTTTAAATAAAAAAGGAATTAAAATAGTTAAAACTTTGTTACAGTGTTGTTTTATTTGTATTTAATTCAGAATGCATATATGATTTAATGAATATTTTTAATTAACTGCTTCGTTTAGATTCAAATGTAGCAAACACAATTTTGGGAGCAAGAATTCTTTGGAGAAACAATTTTGTCAAAAAACATACATTTTATTTTTAAAACATTTATTTGCTTTTATTTTTCTCAAACTGAACCACATTCCCATTCATGAAACAAGTCATATGGCACATTAAATTGTGCTTATTCCTCACAGAATGTTCTTGAGATTAGTGATAAGTAAAACAAATTGATTAGAAGGCATCAATTTTAATCAATAACTTATCATTATGATCAAGTTACTTAATTCAATATTTAGAAATTTTGATTAGTTTTACTAGAATCATATTTATTTATGCCTTTATTTCTGAATTTAGTAAAATTTAATTTATTAGAACCATTTTTTACTGAAATTGTATATAAAATTTTCTCTTTGTTTTCTACATTTTACCTTTCTTTTTATTATGTGACTTATTATAAATTCTATTTAGTAATTTCGTATACTTCATGGTTCTTTAAATACAAAAAGATTGTGTTAAACTATTAAGTAATAAAATCCAGATTAAATTTTCTATTCATAATTTTATCAGGAAAATACATGTTCTAACTGCGTTATTCATTTATGTAAAATTAATATAAATTCAAAGCATTTATATATTAATATTCAAATTTATATTCAATTTTATAGTTGAGAAAATTTTATGATAAAAAAGGGTATTATATAAATTCAAAGCATTTATATAATACCCTTATTTATCATAAAATTTTCTCAACTATAAATTTGAATAACAAATCTTTCTAAACAAATTTCAGTTTCGAGTAATTGTAAATCTTTATTGATATTTATAATTACTCTGTATTCTTACAATATACAGCTGTTTTTTATTTTTAGTGCATTTTTAAAAAGTATATGCGGAAATTCAACGCCACAAAACTCTAGGAACCACCTTAAAATATGTGTCTTGTTTTAATGAAACTACTTTTAAAAATTTTTAAGTTGCAGAGTATAAATTATATATAAAGAATTAAGTTTCATGCAGTTTTTTTTAAATTTAGAAAAAAATTCGAAGTTAACTCTAAACACAACAATAGAGCACCTCTGGGGATTGATTGTAAATTTTCCCATATTAAAATTTTTTTTAAAGATTGTAAGACTGTTTTATGAATAGTACAATTAGTCTCTTAAAACGGTAAAAATTTTACGCTTTTATAATATGTAAATATATTAAGTAATTTCGAAGTTATGCATCACATAATCCTTATAGAAAATGAATTCAGCTTAAGACAATTTACTTTAATATTTTAGAGTAATTTTCATCATTCAAACTGTTGCTTTAAACGAATGTAAACTGTTATTTGAATTCACTGAGTAAAATTAAGTGACATACTATTGTTCCAAAGAAAGAATAACTTCAAAATTATTTTAAGATGTCTGCTTAGTTTCGTTTCAATATGTTATGTGTAGCAGTCAATAAAGCTAATAAACATAATTAAATCTTTTATACAGATTTCATATTTGGTTTGAATTATCTTTTAAATGATTTCGCTTTATTGTATTATAGCCCATTTTTTATCATTTTCTCATTTATTCACTGTGAAAAAAACCAACAACTCTATATAACTGTAGCCAATGTTTGACGATATGAGCCAAATTTTATTCACATCCTTGATTGCACATCATACTTATAATTTAAATTTATTCCACTTTTAATTCATTTTACTTCACTTTAAGCAGTTAATAATATTTTTTGTGTATTACGCCAAATAAACTCTAAAATTAGCTCCAATTTACTGATATTTGTATGAAACAGTATAGCGTATTCTATTTTCTTACAACAATCATTAATTGCAATATTACTTTTTATGTTAAGGAACACGTATAGTGTATGTTATAGTAGACACAAACAGAGAACAATTCATCGATTATAAAATCATGACCTCTATTTCTTGTTATCCTTTTAAATCAATTATAAGGTTGCTGGAAGCATACAAGTTAATAATTAATTCTGAATTTTTTAAATCATACAAATTTTCTGTAGTTTTCTAATGAAAATCTATGAATGTACAATCTATGATAATCAAACAATATTATAACTTTTTTTATTTCTAATGGCAGGCACCCTTGAGCAAGTAAGAGACATTAGCCCATTTGCCGCAACAAGGCCAGAAACTGCTACTCATTTTATCGTTACCTGGTGGACACATGTGAACCAAGTCACGGAGGTACGAGTAGCATCGCCCACGCCACACCAACACAAACCCGTTTATAGGGCAGGCCACATTCATCCATCATCTGAGAAAAGGACAAGAAACAGAGAGAGAGAAAAAAAAGAAAGTACATCCAAGCCCGAACCGGGATTCGAACCCATGTCCTCTCCAGCCATAGTCAGTTACGCTAACCACTAGACAGGTTAGGTGGTATAGATTTCTTACTTCATAAATAATATTTTTACATAAAACAGAGAGATAAAATTGATTTTATTTGTGATTTTTGTCTATAAATTTCGTCTAGGACTTGAATTTCATACCATACTTTCATGCTTTTATGTTTAGTTTAGATTTTATTAAAATATAAATAAGAAAAAAAAAAGTAAAAATTTTAAAAATAGTGTTGCTCTCAACTTTTTGAAAAAAAAATCCACTTTCTTTCTTAATGTAAAAAGAGAAATATATATTTCAGTTGATAAAATGTAAGGATACTTATTTGAATGTTAAAAGCATTCGATTGAAATGTTTTTCTAAGCTTTCAAAGGTCTTTTTTTTACAATTTTTATGTACGATTTTTCATTTCTGTTAGAACTTTGAAGTGTTTTTACATTCTTCAAAATTTTCTTCGATTCAGCCAGACAATCATAAAGAGTCGTAAAATGCTTCAAAAGAGCAAGAAAAATTGAATGGCTTGGAATAAATGATTGCTCAAAAGTTGTGGATGTATAAGTTTTCTGAAAGTGACATTTCTGAATATCACATAGGGTTGTCAAAGAAAGGAAAGTTTCATGCAGAAAACTTTATATGATCTCGCAAAATAGGAAAATAAAAAATAATCAACATCAGAAATAATAATCTAGCAATTTACATTTTGAAGAAAAAGTAAATTGTATAAGTCTATTTCTTAATTTCATAAGGAATTTTAATTGCCTTAAATATGATACATGTTATGTTCCATTTTGAGCCACCCAACCTGTCTAGTGGTTAGTTTAACTGACTACGGATGGAGAGGACCTGGGTTCGAATCTCGGCTCGGACATGGATTTCTCTTTCTCTCTCTGTGTTTCTTGTCCTTTCCTCAGATGATGGATGAATGTAGCCCGCCCTATAAACGGGTTTGTGGTGGTGTGGCGTGGGCGATGCTACTCGTACCTCAGTGACTTATTTCACAGGTGTCCACCGGGTAACGATAAAATTAGTAGCAGTTTCTGGGTTTGTTGCGGCAAATGGGCTAATGTTACTTACTTGCTCAAGGATATCTGCCTTTAAAAATAAATTTTCCATTTTGATAAACCTACAGTTATATAAGTGTTAAAATAATGGAAATTATGTAAAACAAATTATAATGTGATTCATAATGATATTTTTGGAGATTTTAAGAAATCCAGTTGAATATTTTTTTTGCATGGTAAATAAAATATTCAATTTAGAGAATAATACATTTTATATGCCGCAAATCTTTTAATTGCAATTAGAATTCTAAGAATAATTTCTAACGATTTTTTAATTTTTGTGTTTTTACGTTAATAAAAGTTCATAAATTTTCATAATTGATATTTTATGTTTAAATATTTTAGTTTTTTTAAATCATGATAATCATGATGTTATGTAAATTTAAGTGTTTTTAAAATGTTCTTATTTAATTAAGTCACTATAACACTTTTTTAATAGTTTACAAAATTCACATGTCATAGTAGATATAGTGCTTTTTATTGTAAATTATTTGCTAATTTTTAACATATTTAATATTAACACACACATATATATATGTGTGTGTGTATATAATAAATTTCCTTTA
This sequence comes from Latrodectus geometricus, assembly GCA_026290005.1. Classification (NCBI taxonomy): domain Eukaryota; kingdom Metazoa; phylum Arthropoda; class Arachnida; order Araneae; family Theridiidae; genus Latrodectus; species Latrodectus geometricus. The sequence goes on from JAPDSC010045795.1 coordinate 19,510, forward strand.
ATATGTACTTTACTTCAATTTGAAAAACAAATTAATAAAGATAATATATGCAGTCATTTAATTAATATAAATTAAATACGATAAAATTTAGTGTATCTAATATAAAATTTGACATTATTTGGACTTATCTGAATATGTGAACCCTGCAAAATTGAATAATTAAACTTTGTCTCCATGTAATATGATCAAGAATAAATTTAATTTGGCTTAAGATTAAACGATGAACACCTTTTGTAGCATACTGTGCACATGTTTCCTCTATACTGGAACAATCATCCTCTTTAAGTTGAATCCTTTTTAAAATATGTCATTTGACATTTTCAGTCCTTCGGCTTAGTCGCTCAAGTAGCAACTTAGGATAGAAAGAGGAGTGAATTTAATTTGCTTAGACTTAAATAGCATGTTCTTGTTAGTTATTGTTCTGTTTGAGTTGTGCTTAAGATTCTATTTCCTCAAATTTGTCTCTAACGAAAAAGAAAGGATTCAAAAATGTGCATGAATACATTTGTGATGTGACTTTCCAAGAAATCTATTCTACTACTTCATGTTTATTAGAAAGTCACTTGTGATGTGACTTTCTAATAAACATAAATTAGTAGAATATTGGAAATACAATATATATGTTCTCAACTATTATTTAATTTATAATAATCAAGACACGCCACCCAACCTGTCTAGTGGTTAGTGTAACTGATTACGGATGGGGAGGACCTGGGTTCGAATCCCGACGCGGGCATGGATGTACTTTCTCTTTCTCTCTCTCTGTGCTTCTTATCCATTCCTCAGATGATGGATGAATGTGGCCCGCCCTATAAACGGGTTTGTGGTGGTGTGGCGTGGGTGATGCTACTCGTACGTCCGTCACTTGGTTCACAGGTGTCCACCGGGTAACGATAAAATGAATAGCAGTTAGTTTCCGGCCTTGTTGCTGCAAATGGGCTAATGTACTTACTTGCTCAAGGATGACCACCATTAGAAATAAAAAAAATAATAAAGACACGTTATGAGATGAAAATCCAGTATTATTAATAATTAAAATTCGTAATAATAATTTATAGGAACAGTAGGGGATATGAAATATTAATTAGCTGATCATTTCGTAAAATAATAGAACTTTTATCATAAGATACTAACTGAATTATACTTTCATAAATATCAAAGGAATAAATTCCTTAAAATTTACTTTTTGTAAAATCATGAAACAAATTTTTAAAATTTTAAATTCGTATGGATCATTGAAATAAACATATATTTTAAACAAGAAAACAAAAATTTCTTTTTGTAGATTTTATATTGCACCAAATGTTAAAGTATAAATTTTGCTGTTGTAAAGTTTAGTTTTGTTATTATTTGTATTCAGTAAATCAATCGCCCAGTTATTTGTATTTAAATATATTTATATAATACTGAATATTGGATTTTTACAAAAACCATATTATTTTACATTTAAAAAATATTCTTTAGATTAAAAAAGTCTAACACTGCAACAAAGTTAATAGAATCTGATTTTTTAAAATTTGAATTACTGAGATTAAGCATACACGCTTATATCTTTTTTAACGACAACACCAATATAAATTAAACTAATAATAATGGAAAAATTTCATAAATTTAAATTCTAATAAATATATTTATCCTCGATTGAGATAAAATAATTTTAAATTCTTATTTCACTATTTATTTAACTTCTGAACTATTAACAAATTTCCAAAAAAATTAATAAAAAATGTTCCATATTCTGAATAGCCAACTGATAAAAAGGACATTGTTTTTTAAATTAGTTTAAAGTTTTTAATTCTAAAATTTTTAATGAAAGCTTACATTTTGATCTGAAGAAAACTTATTCTCGCTCATAAAGAGATCTGCGTATTCAAATGCATCAAAGACCGTTAAAATATACATAACTCGAATATTGACATCAAGTTGAAGCCACGTGGAAAGTCATTTCTCAGGATTACATGCAGAACGTGCATGATCCAATGTCACGATGTATACTTGATCTCATCGCTCAGCTTATAGGGCATACAATTTTTTTTGTTTTGGTTGTCCTACAATCTGAAATTCTAGGACACACATTATTTTCGACGTGCGATTTTTGGTCTTGTAAATTTTGTTCTTTATTTGGACCACTATCAGTAATACGTGCAATAAATTTCATTAATTTCTGACAATTCCTATATTTTGCAATTTTTACAACTATGGGTATTTATTAAAAATAATTTTTTAGTCTCTCACTAAAAATTTTAAAAATACAATAAATGCGCTTAAATTTGTGTAGACTTGATCTAGTTTATTAAAATAGGAAACGTTAGACTTTCTTATAAAATAGCAAATAAAAGAAGGGGTGTAAGAAATAGAAAATAAATGTTATTGCTGTAAAAATGGGAAAAAAAGAAAAATGAAACAAACTGAAAATTTTGAACAAAGGTAAACTAACTTTTGTACCATAAAGAAAATATTTAATTAGAATAACTACGTAAATAATTGTACAAGAAATGTAATAATGATTTACGAAATATTCAAATCACTTGTTTGCACAAGTAAAAAATTATATTAAAATGATTTTTGTGTACATATAATGCACAAGTGCAAGTATACTGCGTGTTTTCTTTATTTACATCTCCCTCATGCATGTAAAGAAAAACTATGAGTCTATCAAAATAAATTTTTTGATATAATAATTAACGTTATTTGTAATGCAGGGAGAGTGAAAAAGCATCTTAACTCAATCTAAATTTTGAAACTATAATTCCTCATTTGAAGGACATAAATTGAAGATTTAGCTTAATCTCAAAACAGGGTAACTGCTGATTTCAATGATGTATTTAATTATATTAAACTAGAAGAAGAGATAAAGTACCGAATGATGTTTCAAAATTTTATCGGTGGGATGCTATGTTATTAAATAAATGTAATATGTAAATCGTGTATAAATTTTCATTCTATTATCCAAATAATATTCATTCTCGGCTTTTTATATTTAGTACATAAAATTGAATCTCATACAGTACATCATCTTAAAGAAAATTGGCAATTTTTCAGTGCATTTTCATTCATTTCATTATAATGCACCACCCACCCACTGAATTCGATAGATGTTTTGCCATTGAACGAAATATATGAAATATAATTACAAAGCCAAGTTTACTGCAATTTAACTGATCAAGTTTACATTTTATTGCAATTGCAACAGATGAAGGAATAATAATCTGCTTTGCAAACCATTATTCATATCTGCCAGCTATCAAATTACTACCTCAAAGATATTTTTGCTGATTTAGTTAGTTTTTGAATAAAACATGAAAGCATAATTTGAAATTAAAACTAAATTTGGTTACGTTTCGAATCCAATAATAATATCAAGATATACTATAATTTAAATTATTATAAAAATGATTAATTATTTGTAGAATATGTACATAATATTTGTAAAATAAGTAATTTGTAAATTAAATTAAATCACATTAGTTTCACATAAATGTAATTGAAATTATGTGGTCTAAATAATGTGCAGAAAAAGAACGAATCCTCCAGGTAATTTCTAAGTTAGTTAAAGTTGGCCAAGTTGTATGCTTCCATATCGATTCTTTTCCTACGCCAGTTCATTCCTTCTCGGCAAACAATCTTGTAGTTTACGGTTGGCAATTTACCCTGCCGTAATTCGCTTAGTGAAGTGAAGTAAGAAAAATCGGATTTTAGTTCCGTGACAAAAATCAAAGGGTATGATTTGAAGCGGAAATGAATTGTGTCAAATATTATAGAGAGTACAAGCTGCTTCAGATAGTTGATTGCCGAAGAAACGTTACTGGGGATTCGAAAAGTAACGTTTCTTTTGTTCTTTGATTTGTAAGGCCTTCATCTTAGCTTCAGATAAAAATAAATTATTTTCTTTATGTAACTTTTACAAATTATATTAGTATTTGGATTTCATTGCTAACAAACACATATATATAGTGTGTGGGCATATATATATATATATATATATATATATATATATATATATATATATATATATATATATATATATATATCATTC
>JAPDSC010045795.1:23645-36883 GCA_026290005.1 Latrodectus geometricus
TATATATATATATATACCATTTTGTTAAAAATATAATTTAATAATTCTCTGTAAAAAATAACTTTACATATAAATAATTAAATATAATAATTTCATCACATCAAATTATGCGCAATGCTAATCGTTCATGGAAATACCGATGTGTATATTTTTATATTTCAGTGTTACGTGTATAAGAAAATTATAAGATAATATTTGCTGATGTGCGAAAAGTATTTTACGATTTAAACTTTATATTTATGATTTTTACGTTACATATACTTTAAAAAATGCAATATAACTTACATATATCTCAAAAATATTAAATGTTTAAGCAAAAGTTGAGGAAATGAACTTAAATATGTGAATGCACTTAAGAGATTTTATAGACACAAATTTGCATTACTTTTAAATATATGTTCTTCATGTTAATTTATTATGTATTATTTAATTCATTTATCGACTGAAAAAATTCTTAGTCTCAAATGTTTCCATTTAATTTTAAAAACATGGTTTCTTGGCGTTGTATTAAGTTTTAAAACCTACAAACTTTAAAAGCAGGTATAGTTTAGAACATTAAAAAATGAATGTTATTCATATGAAAAATTGACTTAAATTATGAATTTTTCGAGCGTTTCTTAATTGAAAAGTTTTTTAACTCAGTTGCTTATATTTTATGTAACATTTTTTTAAAGTAAATGCAAATTTTTATCAGATACACTGTAATAACTTCCGCAAGGAATAATTTTTATAGAATAAAACATACTTGCATGTCATAAATAAATTAAAAAAATTTGTTTGTCTAAAGTGAGAAAGAGAATTTTAACAGCTCTGCAATCAACTTTGCCTTAAAATAAATTTGAACAAGGAATAAATAATTTTACAAATAATATCATTTTATTGCACAATGAAAAAGATGCCAGAAATTTCCTTAGAGATGGTTCTTTTAAGCAAAATAATAGCATGCGTATAGTTGTTTTCACTAATTTTTTAATTATTAAATTTTTATGAAATTCTAAATTTAGAGTTATTGAATGAAATTAATAATGTAATAATAAAGATATTGTTATTAACAAGTATGTATTTTTACTTAACCTTCAAATAATTTTGAATGCAGGATAACCACTGTGACATGACAAAAAAATTAACACGATATATAAAATTTAATGTGTTTGTATCAGATTTAATTACAATTTTATTAGGATACAGTTCTCTAGCTTTCCGTTGAACAGTCGGTGATTTCGATTTCTACCTCTTACATGGATAGTTGTATATAATCAGAATTCACCTTTAACTGTAGGCTTAGATCTAATGAAGGCCTAGAGTGCGAAAATAACTATTTAACATCAAACTTTAAGATAATGTAATGGTATTCGACTATAATATTTGTAACGAAAATTAGATGTAATTAATTTTACTTAATTACAAGACATACACAAAGCTTTGTTAGTATAATTGATTTAGGTAAAGAGCAAGAATAATTGCTTGTTAGTAATGAAAAGAAAATTAAAGAAAAAGGAAATTAAAGAAATTCAATTCAAAGTTTAAATATTTGTTCTCGAATGGCCTCTATGATATTTTCTAGTGTGCGGATCACTTCTAGAAGCATACAATGATTCATGAGTGAACAATTATGCTTGAAAAGGTTTGAACGTTTGGCCTGCTAGAAATCGCTTTATAAAAATATTTCACGATTCTATTCCATTTTTTTGCTCAACAATGAGGATCATACTGATAGAAATTTCATCTATAATTCTTATCAGTATGCTCAACATTGTTGTATAATGATGCGTTGCTCGGAATTTATGTGGAAATGACGATTCAAGACATCCACTTGTTAGCTATAGATTTGCAGAGTTCGACAACGCTCTCTATGGTCATTTTCAAATACTAACATTGCTAATTGAAATCGTCTTATTTATGTTCCATCTGCTTCCATTACATTTCTCAATAAAGTTTTGAAACACACACACATACATATATATGTATGTATATACAGAATGATTCTAAATTAATTCCCCAAATTAAGAAGAGTTATAGTACCCATCCAGACGAGCAATAATTACCATAGAATATAGGGTCGCCTTCTACTCTTAGAGGCCAAAAATAGGAAAGTAGAAACGCTCATCAAGCAACAACAAGGAGCCTTATTGTTGCTTGATCGATCGTAAAATGATCGAGGCATATAACGCGCTCTGTCAGCCACCACTCACCAGATCTCAATCCGCAGATTTTTTCTTTTCCTGGAGGCTACCGAAGTATTTAGTGAATAAGACACCTCTGGACAAAACTGAAATCTCATGGTGATATACGCTATCGTCGTAAACAAAACTGACACAACACTAGAAATATTCGAGAGGGTACACCATTCGCGAATGTCATCTGTCATTCTACCAAAATGGTTGGGCTCTATTAGTTAGAAGTATTTGATGAGGAGTTTTTGTAATTTAGAAGCAGGGACCAAGCATCAAATTCCCAATACTTCCACCCCCAATAATATTATTTGATTTGGAGGACAATGCGAGTCTTAACCTATTTAACGTGCCCCATCCGCAACTGAGTAAACATGTGAGATGTCAGCATTTGAGCACTTGCTATAAGTTTTCAAGAAAAGATAATTCTGATTGTGCAACAATGGTATCGTGCGTCAATTCTCTTTCCCAATACTTTTGTATATTAAGGTTCGAATTTTTATATTCCTCTTTCTTGCCTCTCACAGTGGAATGCCACAGTCTGATCTCCTAGATAGGTACTGTCAGCTATTTTAGTTTGTAAAAACAATTTAGAATCACCCTGTATACATACCTTGTGATATTTTATTCTTAATGGTCTTATACACACACATATACTACACGCTTATAATAATATGCATTATTTCGAGTGTTGTTCTTAGAGTATTAAATTATTTTACAAAAATAAATACCCAATCAAACTTAATATGAAGAATTAATATATTAATTTTAATACTTTATAAGTAATGTGATATAATGTACACATTATATCAAATCATTTATTTCAATTTTATTTAATAAGTCATACAATATAATTCAATAAAATTCCTAAATCTTATATAATTATATTTTGATTTCTATAAATTTAAATAAATGTATTTGTACCAAAGTCAAGTGTTCAATTTTTCTATTAGCAACACATATTTTCTTACATTGAAAAATACTCTCTAACTACTTATCATAAATCTTAAATTAAATCTAAATAAATTCAAATATGCTAAATTCAAACATGCAAACTGATTTCTTCGTCTCCGATTACTTGTTTCTTTTCTAACAATCGATATCTAATGGTTTCTAATTTAAATGGTTATAATTCATTCAGAAATATGAAATAAGGAAAATAATATTTTCTTCCTTGAAAAAATGAAATGATGGCTCTTTAAAGCGTAAATGAATTGTGTGTGTGTCATATAAATTACTTATTTGCTTTACTTTGAATGAAGAATTATGACAGTTCTCACTTGTTATTTTGTTATTTATAACTTATGATAAAAGTTTACTAGAAAATTTAATCAAATATTATAACTTTTTTCATTACAGCTGTTTTAAATTGATGAATATAAATTTTATTGATTTATTTTCTTTAAATGAATATTTTAAAAAATGAATAAGTAAAAAAAGGTAAAATCATTTAAATATTTTCATACTTTTTCTTACTAAGGATTGAAGCTGAAATTGGATGTTCACTATTGTGGTATAATTTATATATATATATATATATATATATATATATATATATATATATATATTATAATTGCTGCCTTTTGAAACATAATTATTAGGTACATTAATGAAATGACTGATAAAAGAATATTTTATTATTTGACTTTTAAAATATGTTTATGGAACAGTCAAATCATAAAAGCTCGTAAACACAATTGTAAAATATATATACATATTGTTTGAAAAATAGGTTATTATAACAAGAATACTCAGTTCTTGAATAAAAGTATGCTCATATTTATAAAAATATCTACGAGCTGATTGAAAGATATAGAACGTTTTTTTTTAAAAATAGAAATATTTTTTAATGTGGTATATAAGTAAGTGCAAAGCTTAAAGAGAATTCAAACTAGTAAGAAATTTTTCTGGAAATATTTTACTAGTATTTAATATCCGGTTCCATAATAAGAATATCATTTCTTTGTTCTACTATAAGATAATTCAAGAAATATTAATGAAAAGAATGAAAAGTTGAATGAAACTTTTTGAATTAATGCTTCTGTAGTTAATAAGATGATTGAAACAGCATTTTCTTGCTATTTAGTATTAAGTGAAGAATTAAAATTTTAGGAAAAAATATTTACTTGTATATATATTATTAGAAATTTGGAAGGAAAAAACACTTGTATTATTGAACTCCTAATTTGTTTTACCATGAAAATCTGAATTAAAATAACTATTAAAAATATATATATTTATATAATATTGTATTGAAATTGTTGCAAATAAAATAGCTATCATAATTTCTATTCAAAAATAAATTAAGTAAATTTGCTATAAAATGCATTATTTTTCAAAATTATTTCTATGCGCAGCGTAAATGGATGCTGGATTTTCCAAGAACTGAACTTTCCTTTAAAACCCGAAATTATTTGTTTTTAAGCACTAAAGATAATTTTTATAAATGTCAAAAAACAAATTCCAGATTGTTATTATTGATCTGTTGCTAAAACATTATGCACATCACTGACATTATACTTTTACTATATTTAAGCCTTTAAGGATTTTACATTTACTTGAAGTTAATCTAAGACATTCAAATTTAAATCCTTGTTAATTATTGATGTATTCGTTCTTACAATAAATTTAATAGAAAATACAAAAAAATCCATTGAATAATAGAGAAATTTATAATATTTATACCAAAACTAGATTATCAACTTAATGAAAATTTTAAAACTGATATCTTGAAAATTTTAACAGATAAAAAGTAAATTAAACAATGAATACAAAACAAGAAATACAACAAGATTTCTTTAACAAGATATTTCTCTAACAAGTTTAGCAATTGATAAAAATTTATTTAGTGTTGTAGATATTAGAGGGTCATTTATAATTTAAATAGGAAATGGAATCTTGTTAAGTAAATATCTTTGTTTCATTTTAATAAATGGATTCAGAAATATTTAAGCATGAAATTAAATTCTTATTTCAATAAGTTGAAATCTACTTGCATATTAGAAGCTAGACATAATTAAAATGTGACATTTAAGGAAACTGTCATTCCTTTATTCAATAATATGCATTGCTCCTAAATGAATTGATCAAAGCAATTGATAGTTAAAGATTTTCTGGAAAATAAGTTTTAAATGTATTCATTAGAATTTGTAATGAGTACTCAGGAATTTATTAAGAGTACATATACAAATTTAAATGTTTTCAGTAGTGTTTTGTGAAGATATTCTTACATTTGAAAATGTAATTCTTGATAATGAAATTACGGAAGAAATTACATGCCTTGAACATTATAATATAAACGTCTTAAAGAGAGTAATTAATGATAGAATGATAGACAAGGTTGTTGTCTTGTGCTAGGCTGGAAATATGGGATGCACTGGTGCGCTTTTCCAACTGAACCGCAGTTTGGTGTGGAGTTCGACTTCCTCAGTACACACATTCTATAGGTACCTGTTTATAGGATAGGCAACTATGCACTCAAAGGAAAGTCAAAGACAAGAGAGGGAGCGAAAATACATCCATGCCAAGACCGGGATTCGATCCCAGGACCTCCCCATTCGTAGCCAGGTACGCTGAGAATTAGTCAGGGTGGGTGGCAACAATAAACAATGCAATATTTTAATAGTTCTAAACTACTGTATGATAATAATTTATCGCTGTACAAAAGACCTTATTTTTATTTGTATCCTATTATTTTATCAACAAAGAGGCTGACATATTATAAATGGAAAAATGTTTTCAGAAAAAATAAATACTATAAATTTAATTATTAATTTTATTTTTTCATTTCCTTACCTCTTGAATGAATATAAACAAGAAATCTGTTATCTAACTCATATATTATGTACATACTTAAGTAAGCTAAATTCAGGGCCAGGACCTCCCCATAGGGCATAGATCTATAGTTCCCATATCAATTTATTTGATCCAGGGACCTAAATTGTGAAGTATATACCCCCGTTAGGTGGTCAGCTTAATGCAAAAACCCAGTATATTGTATACATAACAAAAGCACATTGTTTTCGTCACTTTTGTGAAATAATTAAAAGTTACGGAAGCCTTTAAAATCACAGAATGTCAAAACAAGTTAAGTTTATAAAAAATACCTTGAAAAAGATATATAATAGTGAAAAAATTAATTTATATTCAAAATAAATTTTAAAAAATTCATAAGTATACTTATCTTTACAATAAAGTATCTTTAATTTATTTTAAAAATATACTAATAAAAATAGTAAAGCAGAGACTATAATTAAAGACTTGTATTAAGGAAAATAATATCCAAAACACTATATTTATTTAAATTGACAAAAAGTGTTTTCTTTGGTATAACATATTACCGATTCAGGTTTGTTATAATCTATTTAAATATTCTATAATGAATGACTCTAATTAAATATATCTATGTTTAAAAAATAGAACGCCAATGATGATGCCTTGTAGCCGCATATTTAAATTATTGGTAAATAGATAATTTCCAATAAACTTTGATGCAGAGGTATTTTAAACAAATTTCTACCGATTTTCCAAAACTATACTAATTTAACAAGATTTCTTAAAATTAATCGAATATATCGTATATAGGATATTCAGAACTTGAAGTGGGTTTTACTGAATATTCATCCGAAATGAAAGTTTCCTGTGATGCTTTAATTTTCTGAATCCAAACAGCTCCCAATTAAGAAGACAAGTAAATAATTAAGCAAATTGTTTAAAAGTTTTCGAATGTAAAAGTATTTAATTAGTGAATTTGTAACTGTCAGGAGTTATCATCTCCTTTAGATAATTTGCATAATATTCCTACATCAAAGGTTATCATATAATTTGATTTGAAGTAACATTTCTTTTTGTAAAATCTGCATCTTTTGTAAAATCTTTTCACTGATTACTGAATAAATTTGGCTTATTTAATATCAAATAGGAACAAATGCAATTCATAGCATCTATTTTTATTTCTAATATAAATGATCTTAATATATACAACACTGAATAAATTTTTATCAATTGCTAAACTTGTTAAAGAAATCTTGTTTTAACTTCCTAAATTTTTTTTTAAATTTCTTTCTCCACATCTTATTAAATAAATACACACTTATTTGTGTTTCCAGAAAAATTTTATACATAACATAAGTAAGAAGAATTTATATTGTACTTATTGTGATAAATATTTATATTGATATTTAGAATTATAAAATTTATGAATTAAATCATCCAAAATAATGAATAAGTAATAACATTACTCTTGAAGAGAAGCGTTAATTAAATACAGAACAATTAAATTAAAAATATATTACTCTACTCAAAGTTTTTTATAATTTATGCCATTTCTGTGATTAACATGATTCAATTATTTCATTTGCCTGGTGTATAATAGAGCAAATTTATTTTGTTTTAAAAAGTTAATATGATTAAATGTCAATAACATATTAATTCTTAAATACTTATTATTTAATTTATTAATTAAATTTAATTTTAATGAGTTCCAAAAAATTAAACCAAAATAATCCAGTGCACTTTGGTTTTAAGATGACTTGACAAACGTTTATATTTTTGTAAAAAAATCATAAAATTTGAAAATTGGTAAATGTGCACTTTAAATTGATAAAAGAATTCCAATTCATAAATTTTAAAGGGTTTTCGCATATATTTATAACTTGTGTGCTGTATTTGAAATGTTTGCTAATATAAATAGAACTCTTATTTTTTTAATTCATTTACTGATTTCGATGATTTTGACACAGTGCATTTGTGTTTTTTTATTTAAGAGAATATTTATTTGTACCATTTTTATTTATATCACTCAAATAAATCTAATACTATTCATAATTACTACAATAATCTTTTACTATTTCATTTGAATGATATCTTCATCACAACTTTCTTTATCTTAAAGAAGGTGTAGTGAAGATACTCGAAAGTTCTCTCATAAATATCATTATTTTGCAAATGAATTGAATGTGCCCCTGATATTTTTCTGTTGCTCCCATGCGTTTATAGAACATACCAACGATAGAAAAGACAAAATCTTTAACTATATGTCAAATTTTGAAAATTAAAAATTAGTCAATTTAAAACAAACTGTAATAGTTTTCAGGTTTTTACTATAAACTTAAAATCGAAATTGATAAAATCAGTAATTGAGTTAGTTATTTTACTAAAACATCCAAATGAATATTCAGATCAACTTAAACTCGTATTACAGTAATATTCTAAAAGTATGTTTTCTTCTTCACTTATGATAGGTTGAATTTTATCTACAGTAAAGTAGGTACGTAACGTATTACTTTCCTACGTACGTATTACTTTCCTTATAGTAACAGGAAATTGAATTAATTCAATGGATAATATGACACTTTTAAGAAATATTGTTTCTGTTTATCTTGTTAAAAGTAAGAAGAAGCTACCTTGTATTTTTTCATGAGAATTTACTTTGTTTATTGTATTCATGTAATACTTTTTGGGCATTATATTATAATAAGACTAAATATGTTAGCCTCAATATTATTTCATTAGTTTAGTTGAATGAAAAAATTGTTAATGCTTCAATGAAGCTCTGAAAAAGATGAAAAACGAAACATAGTATGATCAATAATTTTGATTTCATATATGGATATATAAAAGCATTAATTAGTATATAAAAGCAGTAATTAGTACCATGTATATTAATCTTATTGTACATTTATATCTGTTTGATTTTAATAAAAACATAAAATTAGTATAGAAAGTGTTCTTATTAAAACACCTTACACCATATTATTTTTTAGATAAGTAATTTTTTGTCTTCCTCCTCGTCTAAAAGGTTGTTGAAGTATTGGGCAGATGTATTTGTTTCTATTTTATTTAATAAAATAGACTAAATTTGCATATAACTAAAAATTAGGAGCATTTTAACTATGGCAATAACTTTCACTTCACTGACGCAATTACCTAATTAACCGAAGTTTTTCCCACATAATATGGTAATTGGATGCAGCTCGAATGAATCAACATAAGTAAATACCGAAATCAATTCTAACTATTCTTATTATGTAGAAAAAAAAAAGTTCCCTGTCATGCATACTTTCAATGTTAGAACTGCATACATATAATAAATTATATATAAGAATACACAAAAATGAATACTGATTAATTTATAATGCATTTATTACACACCTAACATTTCAAAGCTACTAAAGATTTATTGAAATGTATATTGTGAAACTGAATTCTACAATCTCTCACAGATAGCCGAATTGAGTTACTATAATTTAATGACATTTAAATTAAAATACTGCAGTAAACATTCCGGTTGAAAGATTGGGCCAATGATTTTTTTAAAAATAGTAATCCAAAATAATATGCTTATTTTTGACAATTTCTGCAAGATGGGAGAATGTCTCCTATATTTTTTTTTTAATTAATAAATACTTTTTCGGTATGATATACTCTTCAATATAGCATATATGAAAAATATGCTATAACTAATTATTATAACATACATCTTTCAAAAAACTAAACTACTATTTCCATTGATATTGATTTTTGAAGACTATTGAAACATGTTGCTTTGGTGGTTTATGCTTATTCAGAGTTACACAATTGAGGTTCTTGTGTATAATTGTACTATGCCAAAACAAGGGCTTTGATATATTGATAATCATTTTATGAAACTTTGAAGTCATCACTTGGAATATTCTAAAAAAAGCAGTTACCTTAATTATTTGTTTTACATTTTTTTAAATGTATTCATTGTGGTCTTTTTAAACTTTTCAAACTTTCTTCCTTAGAAAATGCTTTCTTGATTCAATAATATTGTGAAAGTGATGTATTTTTTAGATCTGGTGAAGCGTGAGAATTAATGAAGCAATGAGATGTTAGCGTGAAAATTAGTTAAAGTTTCAATAAAAATGCACAATTTTGAGAAATAAATTTTGCAGTCTTAAGCTGAAAAAAATTTTAGTGAGAATCAATCAATTTTGGACCATTTTACAGACCCTATAAATTCTCCTGTTTTGCCAATAACCTATGCTTTATGAGCATGTTGTTTTACTAAAAATTATGCTTATTTTTATTCCCTTTGTACACAATTAATAAAAATATTTTGCTTATAATTTTATTTTTTCCTTGCCAATATGAAATACATTAATTTCAACGCCATAACGGTTTTCTTTAATTTTTAATGGAGCAAGCTATTTATGGTTTATTAATTTGTTATTTTTTGTTTTTAATATTATTTAATTTTTTAATTTTTTCATAATTCTATTTTTGTTCAGTTAAATTATATCTGTTCATTATTTTTAATCTTCAATTTATATCTATTTAATTTTTATATTTTATTTATATCTACGTTATTTATATTAAATTTATTTATATTTTAAATTTATATTTATTTATTTCTATTAGAAAGCATATCAAATTTTAAATAATATATTTTATTTATATCTATGTAATAATATAAGTTCATATATGGTTTCTGATAACTGCATTTAATTTCAAGGCATTATATTGAAAGCCTTTACTGGTTAAGAACTTCCAGAAAACATTTTATTGACTATTTAAAATAAATATTATGACTTATAGCAAACATTTTTATTACATTTCTATAACATCTAGCTTGCTAATCTTGCTTCACATTTTAGGAAAAAAAGTGTTTCCAATAATTTGACTCCGATAATTATTATACTTAAAATATTAATCTCTGTAAAATTTTAGTAAAAGTATACTTATCAAATATTCAGCTACACTCAACGAAATGTAATTTGTTGAAACTTCTATAAATATAATAATTAATGTTATTATAGGTTATATATCGAAGTTTATTTTGAAGTTGCTGTCCAAAATTCCTGTAAGGAGCTATTATAACTGACTAAGTGAAATTAAGATTTATTTAAAATATACAAATAATACTTCCACGTCTATTATTGAATATGTCATCATATGCTTATTCTAACATATATATGTTTAATAAAATGGATAAGAGATATTTGTTAATTTATCAACTATTCATTATTATTCACATCCTAAAACTGTATATAACACTGACATGAAGTCTATATATATGACTTCATATAGAATATTAAGTCTTTATTTAACAAACTAGAATTTCATTATTGGAAATTTATCTTAGCAAAGTAAAATATTTTCAGTATGAACGATCAGCTTATTAATTCATTTTGCATTATATTTTAAATTTTGCTTACAATATGTGCACATTAAAGTAATTCAAATTAAAGTAATTCTATTTATTGACAAATAGGATGCTTTCAAATGATTTTATATTCATTTATTTCCTAAGAGGAAACTGAGCAAACATTCTAATTCATTTTGCTGTTTATAAAAATTTATAGCATATTAATTTTTCTGATTAGAGTTAATTTAAGTAATGTCAGGATTTTTAATTTTTGAAAATTAAAGAACAATTTATTCATTTGAAATTTTGAATAAACGCATATAACTTTTATAAATATGAAAGAAACAAAATGACGATATAAAATAAGTAATCAAAACAAACAAGGTAAATTTACAGACAAATCAAAAAGAGAAGTGAAAAATTGTTAAAAAGATTACCTCTTCATAGTAAAGAAGATGGTTAAATTAATATAACATTTTGGTACCATTTCTTATAATAAATGCTGACGCCTTTTCTATTGTTGAATGAATAGGTATCTGAGGTATTCTTTAAAAATTCTCAATTTTGATGTTTACAATTTAATTTTAGTTATTAGCTAATAGTGTGTACTATGTCCATCTCAATTACAAATTATCAACTAAAGTTAGTAGAAGAAACAAATAAGGAATATTTTTAAATACTACTTGAAAATATACATTAAAAAATTATTTAAGTTAATTTATTAATCTTATTAAGTATATTTCTTTATTAATAAGAAATACTTATTCAAATAAAAAAAAGAAAAGAAAAATCTTAAATGTTTAAATAGATAATATGTTTGAAAAGTTAAGAAAGTTATCGTTTAAGAAAATTTATTTTTTAATTTATTGGTAACACTAGAACAAAAGAAACGCTAGTAATATTAAAAGAACACTTGTAAAATTAAAAGGTTATTAAGTCGTAATTTCGTGTTATAAGGTAAACAAAATTTCTTCTCGTGTTTAATGACACAACCTACAAAAAAATTAGCTGATTGTTAGTCCTCGAACTAATACTATCAAGATCCAATGGAGTGATACTGGATACATTGGAGCACACTAATCTGGAGAACATTAATCAACGTTCTCCAGATGAGAAATCCCCATGTGGTAAAACTCGGGGCTTTTGTGCACAAAAACGTCCTTGAGTACTTGGCACATGTCTGCTTCACTGGTGAAGGATTTTCTACAAAGATGATTGTCTATGGAATGGAAGAGGTGATACCTCGATGGTACAACGTTAGGTGAGTAAGGTGGATGTTATTATGTCTTCCAATCAAGTCGCTGCATTTGACCACCAACATCACATAAGGCCTCACATTAACGACCGAGAATATTACATCCTGGCGATTAATCAATGCTGTCTCTTTCTGTTGCAATACCTTTGCACACGTTCCAATTATTGAAAACAGGACCGAAGGGACTATTTGGTCAGTTGGTAGCAACTCATACTGAATCAATTGACGACTGGTCCATCAGACACAAAGCATAATCTTGGGGAGGTGCAGAGTGACAAATCTCTCGACATGAATTCTGAAACCAATACCATGCCCTACGTTTATTCAACGCACTGTATCCAAATGCTTGACATATTCGACGATTTCATGCAGCAGCTGATAATCCTATTTTGAAGTCGTAAAGTAAACAACACCAAACGAGCGCCCTGCTTTAATAACGAATGATATTCTTACTTTCGACTGATTACTGTATCATCACGTCATACACTAATTTGCATACTTAGTCCCACTTCATTCAGTGGCATCTCGAAAACGGTAAGAATTTTCTTGTTTAGCTCGTAACAACTGATATTCCGATGGCTCTTTTTTATATTGTGACCAAAAAGTGATTTCTTTTTGGAAGTACACGCAATAGAATTCAATCGCAAATGTTCCTATTTCATTCTGTTCATTTGAATATATATATATATATATATATATATAT
>JAPDSC010045795.1:36983-48237 GCA_026290005.1 Latrodectus geometricus
TATATATATATATATATATATATATATATATATATATATATATGTATGTATGTATGTATATATATATATATTTATATATATAGTCTATATGGAAAGGTAATTTCAACATTGTATATTTAAAAAAAGAACCAACTGAACTTCAAATGGTGAAAGATGATAAATGCTTATTTAGAACATTATAAAATAGTTTTTTTTTTGTTCTACGAAGCAATATGATTACTCTTCTCTTAAATGTTTGCATGTATTCTATAAAGTACCAAATTTAGTATCTACTATGAGGCCAGTGTCTCAGAGTGAAGACATCTAAGCAGAAGAAATCTTTCATATATATTTAGACAGATGACTCTGATATGACTGCTTCTTCTCTACATTATATAAATTTAGAACTTTAAAAATAGCTTTATGCCAATTGATAAAAATGTTGCTCGATTTCTAACTTTTAGCTTTAGATTAAAAAAATCTTCGTTTTGCTGATTTGTGTAATTAAATAATTTATTTTTTATTTAAAAGTGATCATTTAATATGCACAATGTATAATACAAATATTTGTAAATCATGAAGGAGTAAAAAGATATCAAAAATATAAATGAAAACATAAATTTTAATTAATAATATTTTGTAATAAAAAGAAGATTAAAGCTATGATTCGTAAGCAGACACTTATATATTTTTTATAAACATTATTCATAATTCTAATATAAATAGTTGACATAAAAATCAAGTTCTTATGTTGACAGTTAGGAATTTCGATAGAGATTCCGTGAGATTTCAACATGTCTGATAGCGTCCCCATAACTTAGCAAAAATATTTTATTTTAAAAATGAATAATGATAAATGTTATAACAAAGATGAAATATAATATACTAACAGAGAATGCAACGTATAGAAATTATTGAAACTTCTTTTAAAAGTCTTCTTAAATACACATGTACATTTAAAATGAAACAAATAAATGTACTATTTCCTAATGCAAAATAAAAATTCTGAAACAAAACCTAGAAATAAAGTGGAAAGCGTTGAAAAGATAAATTTCCTGAAATTACAAATCAACAGTCTAACATTCTATTCAGAATATGTTTTCAAAATTATTTAACTTATTGTCTAATATACATAACTGAAATGATTATTCAAATATTAACTTGATACTTTGATTAAGAAAGTAAATATTACCTCCAGGTGAATTAAAAAGTAATAACGCTAATTAAATGTGTATGATTATTGTGAACATATTGTCAAATAATTAAAATAGGAAAAAAGGAGCTTATTTGTCTCAAAATGCAAAGTAAACTAGAAAAGTAAGGCTTAAAAGTATTTAATTAAATTTATCATTAAGTTGAAATAGTTTGCTGTGTATTGTGTTTAGAAGCTCTAATTATAACAAATTAATTAAGCAATTCTAGTTTTGGGTATTAGTAAACTACAATTTCTCAAAAGAACATACTTTGAACACAAAATAAATAGAAGGATCAAAATTATTATCAATTAAAAATAAACTAATGAATGCATTTCAAATTTCTCTAAGCAATGAAAAACTAAAAATTTATGAAAGTAATATTAATGGATATTTGATATAATAAATTACTTAGTTCCCTTATTTTTACCCATTATTAAAATATGATGTAAAAGACTTATAAATAATGAAGTTGTTTGATAGTTTTTTTATAATAAAGAATAAAAACTTTATATTTTAGGAAATAATTTTGAAGCAAGCAACAATACACAACAATTTATTGAGAGCGTAAATTTAAGGAAAATACAAGTGAGAAAAATTAACTGTAAGAAATGACAAGCAAACAAAAATTACAAGTTAATTTAAGAAAACTTTAAATGGAATAACAAATTATTAAAATGTTATAATATTGTTAACAATGGTAGTACAAGTATAAAAACTATAAAGAAATCAATTTTAGAATCATGTATTCAAAACTTAGGAATTAAAACAATGTAACAACGAAATGAACCATTATTATTGTATAAATCTCAAGAAATATTTTCCGCAAAGTATCTTAATTTTTTTTTTTTTTGTATTTCAAACCCATAGATGTATACATATATTTCACAGATTTACATAAGATATTTTAATTAAAATAACTGAAAATTTTACAGTACAAAATAATCTGTTAAATATCATTCTTAAATTAAATTTTAATAATAATATCTGAATACACTACAAGCAATTAAAATGTCATCTATTTCAAATTTCGCACATAAGGAACAATAGATCTTTTCTGAGAGCTCAACAATTCTATTCTTTTGAGTCCTTTCAATGTCCGCAAATCCAATCTAGAAATTCATTTTCACTGCCAATCTTTCACTCCCTTGTGGAACAAATCAAAAGCAAGCTTTTCAGATTGACCGCGTCATTTAGTGGTCTTTTCATTACCGAAATGATGACGATCAGTTTACTCGTTGATAAAGCATTCCATTCCCTTTCACAATTCAAGAAGTAATGAAAAGCATTGGCGAGGAAAGTAGACTGAACGGTCGGGTGTCCGGAAATCGAGAATCAGGAAATGATTTGAGATCCTTTCGCGTGATTGCAGAGGAGAGATTTCCGGAGGAAAGTGTAAAAATAAATGACACCAGGTGCCTCTCCTAAGCGCAGATTAACTCTCCTGTAAAGAGATGATTGCTTATGTTTAATCAATGAGGAACATTTCTTCAGATTCTTTTAAAAGCTTGATCTCAGGTTTTTTCTGTATGAAAATATAAATATTATTGTATTTATAATTTCATAATATTTCTTCAAAATAGTGCAGAGTTAATACATACTGAGAAAATATGTATTTTAGAGATAATTATTCTCGAAAAGACATTATATTATATTATAGATTTTAAAACTCGGAGAAATATTTTCTTTAAAAATAGATTATTCTGAAAATAGTGAAACTAGTGAACCATTCTTAAGAATATCATTAATGTTTGTATAATGACTTAAGAAAATTTCATTTGCTATATTCAATATATCAAGATATTACTTGCAAACAAAATATAATTTGTTATGAAAATATGGAAATATGTTTTGAGAGGGAATGATTGAAATGAAAACAAAATTAAACAAAATTTGAGAAAAGGAATGTTTTATTACAGTTTTGATTTGACGACTTAAATCTTGACAAAAAATGTTTGCAATTTATTGTAAATAAAGGCACAAAACAATTTGCTCAAAATCTTAGTCACTTTTAATTAAAAAAATGATTTTTAATTCAACTAGTTTGGGCATAAAGAACTTCTAGTCTTTTTCTGTTTTTAATCATTTGCTAGACCTTAATCTTATATAACATTATCTGAGAGAGGCAATGAAAATTCATAGGACTGTCGTAATGGGAACTTCTTAACTCCCTTATACCACTATTGTTTAATTGAAGAAAAATAAAGTTAAATATCAAAAGTTTCAGACTATACTTTCAGAAATATTGCTCATATTATATGTTATAAACGTGTTTTTTAGAATAATAAATATATAAATGTTTACCAATGAATTTCAACTTTATTTCTGTGTTCCCAATATAAATATAAATGTTTGAAATTGATTTCATATCTACACTACTGGACATTAAAATTGCTACACCAAGAAGGCGACATGCTACAGACGTGAAATTTATACGAAAGGAAGAAGGTGCTGTGATATGCAAATGATTAGCTTTTCAGCGCATTCAGACAAAGCAGGCGCCAGTAGCGACACCTACATTGTGTTTAAACGAGGAAATTGTTCAGCCGATTCCTCATACACAAATTGCATTTGAACGTCGTTGCCTGGTGAAAGGTTGTTGTGATGCCTCGTGTAAGAAGGAGAAATGCGTACCAGCACGTTTCTGACTTTGATAAAGATCGAATTGTAGCGTACCTGGATTGCGGTTTATCTTATCGCAGTATTGCTGCCCGCGTTGGTCGATATCCAATGACTGTTAGCAGAATATAGAATCGATGCGTTCAAGACGGTAATATGAAACGCTATGCGGGATCTCAACGGCCACCTATCACTAGCAGCCGAGAAGACAAGCATATTATCCACATGGCCTTAATGGATCGTGCAACCACGTCACGAGCCGTGAGTCAAGACAACAAGTGTCTGCACGAACAGTTCGACGACGTTTTGCATGGCGTTTGGCATAGCAGCATGGACTCTCAGCTCGGAGACCATGGCTGCGGCTTCCCTTGACGCTGCATCATAGACAAGAGCTCCTTCAATGGTGTGATCAACGACGAACCTGGGCGGACGAATGGCGAGACGTCATCTTTTCAGATGAATCCAGGCTCTGTGT
The DNA here is from genome assembly GCA_026290005.1 of Latrodectus geometricus. NCBI lineage: Eukaryota > Metazoa > Arthropoda > Arachnida > Araneae > Theridiidae > Latrodectus > Latrodectus geometricus. Next base: position 41,250 of record JAPDSC010045795.1, read on the forward strand.
ACAGCATTATGATGGTCGCATCCGTGTTTGGCAGAATCGTGGTGAACGCACACTGGCAGCATGCATTCGTCATCGTCATACTGGCCCATCACCTGGCGTGATGGTATGGGGTGCCATTGGACACACGTCTCGGTCACCTCTTGTTCGCATTGACGGTGCTTTGAACAGTGCACGTTACATTTCTGGTGTGTTACGACCTGTGGCTCTACCCTTTATTCGAGCCCTGCGAAACCCTGCGTTTCAGCAGGATAATGCCCAACGGTTTCAGCAGGATATTGCCGGTATTGTACGGACCTTCCTTGATACGGATAATATTCGGCTGTTGCCCTGACTAGCACGTTCTCCAGGTCTTTCACCAATAGAAAACGTCTGGTCAATGGTTGCCGAGCGACTGCCTCGTCACCAAACGCCAGTCACTACGGTTGAGGCATGGGCATCTGTACCTGTACATGGAATCCAATCTCTGTTTGACTCAATGCCCAGACGTATAACTGCTGTTATTACTGCCAGGGGTGGTTGTTCTGGGTACTGATTTCTCAGGATCTATCCAGCCAAATATTTTGAAAGTTTAATCATTTGTTATTTCTAGTATAATATATTTGTCCAATAAATATCATTTTGTTATCTGCATTTCTTCCTGGTGTAGCAATTTTAATGGCCAGTAGTGTTTGAACTATAAGTTTTTTGTAAACTAAAAAATTATTCTTTTGTTAAGAACTTTAATTTTCAATAAATGATTCCATTTATCAAATTTCATTATTTTTAAATAAACAATTTCAGACTATAAGATTTTTATGATATTCGAATGTTTTTATGATTTGCTATAAATTTCAAGACAAAAATGTAAAATTATTCTTTATTAAATTCAATGATTTCGGTTTCCTTATTAAATTTTATTTGAAAAAGCTATATGATGCAATAAATTATCTTCCTCAATAACATATTAAACCTTTTTGCTTTTATAAGCAATATCTGCTATGAATTTTTAATTGTTCGTCTTTTAATATTCAGATGCTCAATTAATGGAAGTTTTATCACTTAAAAGTAAAATCACACTTCAAAGATGAATGTAAAGATTTACATTTAAAACAAATATTACTACAAATTCATTGTTAATCACGATGAATCTTAGTACATAAGCATCATTTAAAACATCTCTACCCTCAAAAACTTTTCAAAAAATTAAAAATATGATTTTTAACATGAATTATATTGTTATAATAATAATAATATTCAAATTTACAAATTTCAATTAAGCATGGTAAAAGTAAATTAAACTCTATTATATTAAAGTATTTAACTTTTGTTGGGTTTATTTAATATAAATGAGCTATACAGGTGGAAATTTTGAGTGCTTTTCATCAATAAATTAGATTTGCAACAATAAAACACTGCATTTAAATAATAAACAATAACCTGGATCCCCACATCCCTTTTTAAGGCTTACCTAAAAAGATTTTTCCGAGATCATTGGGTAATTTATTTTTGGCAACATGAAGAAATAAATCCAATTAGAATTCCTGAAAAGAATGAACTGAATTATGGCATAAATCAAAATCCCATTAATGGTACTCAAAACTGAAATATCGTGTTGTTCTAAATTCCTGTTAAAAATCATTGGTTAAATCAGCAGTTTCCGATAAACTATGATGTTAGTATATTTTATATGAATTTTATTCGATTTTCCTGGAACAACCTAGATGAATAAGTTTCTCTGAAGCTAAATCGATACTTATCGGTGGAACAAATTTCCGTCGCTTAAAGTTGGGTTTATTGAACATTCCTTCGAGCTAAATATTTCCCGGTGATGTTTTCATTTTCTAAATGTGAACACTTAACTAGTAAATAATTGGAGTGATGCATACCTCCACGAAATAATTAAAAGTATTGCAAATCTGAAAAGGTTTAATTTACGAATTTATAAATTTGAGTACTTGTATTTAAGTATGATGTTTAATTAAATTCTATGAACAAGTATTGAAGATATTTAGAAAGTTCATATTTTAAAAAGTTCTTTTTATTTATATTTTTTTCTTTGTTGTTAATAATTTTCAGCTTTACATATTTAAATACTTTTATTGAAAAATATTATATTGTTATTGTTTCTTAAACGTAAATATTACAACGTTAGAATTCCTTAAAACTTCATAAATTTTAAATATAAAATAGTGAGGCATTAAATAATATAAGTAATTTATTGATATTATTTAATTTTAATGTAAAAATATGTAATAATTTTCTAATCATTTTATATCTAAAATAGAATTTCGAAATGAAAAAAAAAATGTGAAAATGCCCTTGCAGAAAATTTAAAAGATATGGACAAATATTTGGTTGTTTTAGTAACATAACAAAAAATATGTGAGTAATTTTTCAAAATGTGGGTGGTTGAAAAACAATAAAATCACCGATAATAAGGGTAACATTAAAGCAAATCTATCGTGATTATTAATATATAATCTTAGCTTTAATATAAAAATATGTATCATGCTTGTAATGTATAGTTTTAGAGACGTTATATACATCTTTGATATGCGTCGAAAGTGTAAAATGATAAACGTCATAGATTTTTAATGAGAATAAAGTATTGTTTCCCAAGCAGCTGGTGAGTCTGTAACTGAAATACACTATTTTTAAATATTTATAGAGATGCGATATTCACATTTATCAAGCATGCACTTAAAGGAGCAAAATAAGCTTTGCTTACTAAAATAATGGAAAGAGCTTGAGTGAAAATGATTTACCATCATTTAACCTGAAATCAATGAGACCCCAAAGCGCAAATGGTATCTGGATTTTCCGGTATCAATTATTAGAATTAGAAAGTACTTTAATAGGCAAACCATTTATGACAAAACATAAATTACTGAATCTATGATAATAATATTAGATATTAATGCTAAATGTAGTTTATAGTTGTGACAGAACCACAAAAACTAGTTGGTTATTGAGATCAGTTATCTGGTTATTAAGATTAGTTATCTGATGGGTGCATATTTGCAGGATAACAGCACAAGCGTATGATCGGGTTGTTAAACTTTATTTGCTTAGCATGGAGAAAATTCTGTCACGATATGAATATATTTGTTGTGGGTTTCTTCTGTCTCAATCGTAACTTTCCAAGAAATGATCACTGGGTGAGAAGTTATTGTTGGCCATAATTATAATATGATAAAAAACATTATTTCTAACAAGTAATGGAATCAACCTATTCATGCAGATGGACTTGCCCTATGAATCGGGATTAGGAGAACCCAACGATAAAATGGAGTATTTATATTGATCTTCGTAGATCTCCCACATCATAACAATGAAATAATCATGATGTTTTTTATGCTATTCAATAAGGTTAGATGTCTGATTTAAATCTTTATCAGCAACTCTTCTGGAACTTTCACATTACCTTTATGAAAATAGCATTACCTTAATAAAAATTGCATTACCTTTATGAAACAATCTACTTATCACTTTTATGATTCGTTTTCAAGGCGAATCTACAATGTATAACATACACAAAAGTTAGTTTTATATTTATATATTCTTCTATTATTTTAATAATTATCTGTATGTCACTAAATATTCCAAATAATGAAAAAAATCCTTTACTTTTGCAGATTACATTGTATTTGTATTTGCAATTTAAAATGTAAAAATCATGAGTAAAAGAGAAACTAATCAATATTTGTAAATAGAAAATGAAGACATGATTAGAGAATTTTTTTCAATGAAAGGTGAAGAGAAATTGATAGATTAAAGCGTAAAATCTATTTAAAAGACTACATAAATTAAAAGTTTTGGAAAGGAAATGATTGTTCCAGGCTTAAATTATTAACATAAAAAAATATTTTACAATGCAAGAATTACAGTTTATATATAAAAATATTATGAATAAAGGACAAATTTGGTCTTACACAAAATATTATCTTTTTTATTATCGTATAAATTATGTAGCAAAATATTTTCAGGCATTTTTCCCATAAGAAGTGATATTTTAAATAAAAAGATTTTATTGCTTTGAACTAAAATAAAAAAAAATACACACAATATATTTAGTTACTTCAATTAAAAATTATTTAAATTTATCATGAGATAATTAAAGTCTGAATGAAATTCATAATTTCCGAAAATCAACTGTTTCATTTCTAAAATAAATGTGATTTTTAATTTTGCTAAATAGTTTATTAAGATAATTCTATAATATTTCTTACTTGATTTATAATCTTTATCATCTTAGCTTTTTTCTTAACCCTTATGTTATTTACAAAATGTATTATGTAAACTGTTATTATAAATATCTAAAAAAGATGTTAAAAGGACATATTAAAATTATGCTGTGAGAATTTGTTTGAAGCAAAATAGTTAATATTTTAAGGAGTAAATAAAGTGTGAGGTGATGCTAGAGGATTAGTTTTGAATATTAAGTAATATAAAACAAGAGAATTAAATAAGGTCAAAAAAATATGCTATGAAACGCGAGTTTCGTAAATTGAAACCTTTTGAAAAGTGAATTGAAATTTTTCATTTATATCAAAAGTTATAATCAAGCTTTGTATAAGTAAATGATTATTTTACTTAGAATAATAAATCATAGAAAGAAATGATTTTTCAATGATAATTTTTTGTCAAAGTAGAATTCTTCCATAGAATTAATTTCTTATTTCTCAGCAATGCAATAGTTATTTGAATCAATGTACGATCTGGAAAATTAATTTTGAAACTCCTTAATAATAAGCAAAAGAGTGAAATTAATCATAATGAAAAAATATGAATGTATACCATATTTTTCATTTCAATTGTAAAAATATAGGTAATGAAAAATAATTAACATACATTGAATTTGATTAAAAATAATATGTCAGTAGAAAAAGGGCTTTTATTTTAAATAATCAGTTAAAATTAGTAAAAATGAGAAATTTCACTTTCTAATTATTTTTATTTTGTGAATCCCTTTGTCATATTCTAAATTTCAAACTTTCTTATCTTTTCTAATATTTTAAAAATTTTAAATTTTTACGTTTAGAAAATTATGTATTTTGATTAGATTTTACAAGATAGACTATATATGTTTTTAAATTTTACGAAAAGTTAATTTTAGATTATGCTTAATTAATATTATCACATATAATCATCATAATAATTATAATCATTATAAAAAACAAGACATCAAATTAACATATTAACATTATAATTTTCATTTAATGGATTTTAAGTTGTGTGAATTTATATAATATTTCTTAAAAAGTGATATCTTATATCATTAAATGATACTTAAAACAACTTTCTTATAAATCTAATATTTCGCTTTTGTTGTATCTCAAAGCTCACATTAAAATATTTTATTCTCATCAAGTATAAGGGAACTTAAATAAACAAAATATAGAATTAAATTAATTTTGTTTAATTTCTTATGCAAAATTAAATTGTTAATTCAATTTGATAAACACAATTAACATTCTATTCTAATTTCCCGTTATAGCACACATTTATATATAACTTTAGAAAACTGCATTTTAATTTTTCAATATAATTTGACAAAATTTTAAAATTTTACTGTTAAAACATATTTTACAAAACATTTTAATTTTTATTATTCTTTTGATATTTTATGATTTATTTGATTTTTTGGATACAGAAAAATCCAAATCTCTTTACCTGAAGGAATTCACTTTCAAATCCAATGTAAATTTGTATGCTAGAAAATTTAGTACCTGACATAAGCATTAATAGTTTATTAAAATCAACTCCTTCTTAAGGCAACATATTTACATTTAAGCTATTCATAGTAATAATTTATTTCAATATTTATCGTATAAATAATTCGAACAATTCAACAAATCAAACATTTTCTTTGAAAACTATTTCGTACTTAAGGATAGTTCAATGTCAAAAAGAATTAGATGAAATTATTTACTTATTTTTTAATTTTGGAATAAATGTTTATTAATTCGTGTGAAACATTGGATTACTTCATGCAAAGTTAACGAAACATTAATCTATAATATTTTAGCAATTTTATATATTTAAATAATAGTTATTAACTATATTAACTATATAAATAATAGTTATATTAAATAATAGTTATAACACTACACGATATTAGTTATAGATTGTTCTTTAATTAATCCATCATAAAAAACTATTATATTTTAAATTGTGTTATTAAACAAACAATGCTATTTTTAGAAATTATTAACGCTATTTAAAAACAATGCTATTTTTATAATTTTTAAGCAATGAAATGTTTTTAAATTAAATAATAGAGTGAGAGATAAATTCCTCTAATAATATTTTTAATAGTATGATAAGGTTATATAAAGATTCTCTTTTGAATGTATAATAAGGTTATAAAGTAAATCCAAATTTTACTTTCAAAGTTTATATGAATTAAAAAATAAAGAAATTTATAAATGTTTTGAAATCTGTTAAGATTAAAACTAAGTACATAAGTATTAGTAATCGAAATATCTTAGGGGTTTTTTTCCAAAAGTAATGCGAAATAAGATGTAGCTTAGATAATGCCAGATCTTCATGACAGTGGAAGAACTAAGCATAGACATTTCTTATGACGAAGCTGAGAAGGTACAAATATGGTACAAAATTTCCATTTGAGCTTTATCCAATAGTGTCACTATCACAAATTTTAAGAAATTAAATATTATGACACCATTCTAAAGAAATCAAATGATTAACTAATTACATAAATTTCCTAACAATTAAAAGCACATCAAGCACATAAATACATCAAATTTTACATGATTCAAATTCAGAGCAAAAGTGATAATTACATTATATAATAATGTCTTTGATTATATAACCATTTTTATTTTGTCAGAGTTTTTCTGACAACGAGATAATTTATCTAAAAACGTACATTTTGGTTACATAATCTTTGCTCTGAATAAAAGAGTATAATTTTTCCATATATTTTAAGGATTCTACTTTTCTTATTGTACAATAATTTCTCTTATAAAGAGCTATTAAATGAATT